>JADRCH010000269.1:2277068-2288539 GCA_019843965.1 Rhynchomys soricoides
TTAGGGAGCACACTGATACAATGTTGTAAGGGAACACACTGATACAACGTTGTAAGGGAAAGACACACTGGTCAAAGTACGACTACCCAATCCAGTGAATAACTTTGCTCCTTGCTAGTGACAATGACAAACAATTCTAGTTGTATTTTAAAATCAAAATTTTAACATTTATTGAAGAAAAATAGGGACTGGTCCCCTTATACCTTTAAATTATTTCTAAATCAAAGCAGGAGAAAGGCACAGGAGGGGAAGAGGATGTTTGGTAAAAACAAGCAAGGGTCTGTTTGTTTGTTACTAAGGACCCTCAAATGCAAACACTCAGTGTTTACTTTTGAACAAGAACACTTAAAGAAGATGGAATTCCTATACAAAGAGTGAGCATCACAAATGGCCTCAGAGAGACTCCTGTGGTCCTGTTGGTCAGTCGGGGACTGATGACCTTTAACCATCATTCAACTGCAGGAACTTGGGAAAGACCTGCTGTCCTTTATTAAGATATCAGATACTCATATTTTTTACCAAATAGTGATGGTTTTCACAAGAATGAAAAGAAGGTTATGTTGGTGAGTTGCTGAAAATATTCACAGGCAACTAGAAAGTAAACTAGAAAGAATCAATAAATACTATGAACTTCATGAAGAGTTGAAGTAACGGGATTTAAGAGAAACATGCCAGGCAGTGGTGGCGCACGCCTTTAATCCCAGCACTTGGGAGGCAGAGGCAGGCAGATTTCTGAGTTCGAAGCCAGCCTGGTCTACAGAGTGAGTTCCAGGACATCCAGGGCAACACAGAGAAACCCTGTCTCGAAAAAAAGAAAAGAAAAGAAAAGAAAAGTCAGATCATAACAGCTCCATTCTAATGACTAAGGTTTAATCCTTAAAGCTTTCTATTTAGGCTTTATGTATGAAACCATTTGAGAACACCAAGATATGCTTTTTTATATAATTTTTGTAAAAGATAAGCTTTTACAAAAAGGGGGAGGGACAACGATCTTTTGATATAGCCTAGAAAGTTTGTGTAAATTCATGCTATATATTTGATTACCATCACTGTTTGGCAACTTCTGTTCATTTCTTACACACCAACATATGTGGTCACATAACTACTGCACAATAGCAAAAGAGTATTGTATAATGTAAGGGTTTAACTGAATATCCAAGCTATGAGGAAGATAGTTTGGGATAGTGTTTATCACAAACCATCAAGTTAGTTTTGTTGAAAAGTTAAAAGCATGTCTTAAGAAAGTAACAAATCCACTGGCCAATAGAAAAAATTATGAAGAAATAACACACCTATGGGGTTCGGTGCTTCAGATGTGTGTGGATTTAGAATAGGTTTCCTTGTGAGGCAAACATTTCTCATTTTTTGTAAGTGCTGTGTTTGACCTAGAAATATATAAAACATAGGGATACATACATAGTTGAAAAACCTAAAATGTTAACTATTCCTGTCTTCATTTAAATGTCCTTTGACACTCCTCTGTGTAACCAGTCTTCCAGACCACTGTTGGCTAAACACGGCCCCATGGCTGCCCTCTTGCCATATAGACAGTCACAATACTTACCTGAGAAAAGGGATGAGAGTATCTTTGTGGGCTTGTTGTTGTTATTCCTTACTAACTCAGATCTACATCCCCCACCTTTCCCTGTCAGCCTTTGCTTGGTCTCTCACCATTGGGAAGCAGACTTTTAAGAGATGGTTTAAGCCCATAACCTTGACACAACCCCCTGACTACCACATCTTACTGAAACTGACACAAAAGGAAAGAGAGACACTTGACATATCTTGAGTTCACTTAGAACTGAGTTTATAGGTGAACATTTTGACTCAGGCAAACTCCATAGCCATGTGGCTCACTTACCTTTTTAAACCATGTGAGAAACCGTGCCAAATCTCACTACATCTCCGGGAAGACAGAAAGGGGCCCCTTTAATCTCACACTAGGATGAGCAAGGGTGTAATAAGAGGGAGAGATTATTAATAAACTCGCTTTATTAGATAAAAATTCCTGAATAAAGTATTTTCAGACTGATGCTAGTCAGAAACACAAGAGGGGACTCACAACTGTGTCTATCTGGAATGCCAGAGGAATTAACATGAGAAAACCAAGCGATATAATACACAAATTAAAGGAGAGATGACATGAGCGTTCAATCAGAAAAATATTAAATTCATTTAAAGAGAAAAAAAATAAACTCTAACAAACTCAGACTTTCTTGGTCTCTAAAGAAGATCAATAAAAAACGGCGTACTTCTTGGCAAAATTGAAGGTTCCTTTGGAATCGAGGGCAGGGTTCAGATGTGAATGTTTTTAGCCTTTTTTTCCATTTCTATCAACTTTTTAGTCAACTTTCTAGGAAATACAAGAGAAGTTAACTGAATGACTAAAGAGAGTCACAAGAGAAACAGACTTCCAACCTGCATTTAAACACATGAGTATGGCCTGTGACCTTCTTTTGACACTCTTGTGAGGTCAATATCGAGTTTATATAAATGTTTAAAAAAATACTCTAAAGTAGTTTATTTCTGCATTCATCTTGCCTTTAAATTTTTAATTGCATTCTAAAACTTATTTTGTGTGTACGTACGTATGGGCATGGATATGCCATGGGGTGCATATGGAGGTCAGAGGTCAACTGGTGGGAGTTGGGGGTCTCGGGGATCAAACTCAGGTAAGCAGATTTGGTGGCCAGCTCACATGCCCTTAACCCTCCCTTGAGTTTTCTGCTTCTTGTTACTGTGACATCTTTGCTAAACTTGAAGGGACTTCCACTCCCAGGATGAGCCAGTCCCTACCACAATGGGTCCCCAAGAACATATCCTTGGAATACAAATTCCTGGATCTTAAGCCTACACCCCAAGCTCACTGTTCATGGGCTCTCAATGAGAGACAATAGTTTCCACTGAAATTAGCCCATTAGCGAAGTAACCCACCCTACACCTGTTTGCCATGTGCTCCCCTTCCCTCCCTCAGAGACCACACTGAAGAAGCTGCCTGCCATTCACCCTTCTCACTTCTGCCCCCTGGTCATCCTACTCACCCCAGTGTCTGCCTCCACAGAGTGGGATGCCTGTTCCTTCAGTAGGTGAATAAAAACCCATCTGTTTCCTATTAGTCCTCTCTGGATCTGTAGACCTTGCCACCCCTAAATAATAATAAACATGTCTGAAAACAACGTGAGATCAGAACTATTTATATAACTTGCCAGGAAATTCTACAAATAACCTGAATATTTTCCTGTGCAAGAAGTTTTTTTTTTTTTTTAACAGTATGTTTTAAATAGTTTCTAAACTTACTCATGTATTTTGTTTCTTCTTGGGATGATGTGAAGCATCCTTGTTCTTAGCTGCTCTCCTCAGCTTTATCATGTGGTCATGTCACATCTTGTAATGGCTTGCCCTTTCTTTGTAGGGTCCAACCACATCAAACCTCTCCCTCTGAACTCATCAAGGCCTTTTGGGCCAGAGCACAAAGTTTACCTTCAGCTTGGAATGGTCTCGCACAGGTCTTAGCCACCTGGCCTAAAGTTAGTCCCTCCTCTCCAGCCCTCCATCTTTCTTACATCACTGTTTTCTTGAATTCTATCTATTATCCCACTGGTACTTACTGCAGTCCTGGACCGTGTTTTTCTGTTTTATTTTACTTGTCTTTGGGGTCAAGACAGGGCTTGAACCTCATGAATACTAGATTCACTACTCTCCCGTGGACTGCATCCTGAGCATCTATTCCAGTCCCTTATGATTTGTTTCTGAGGGAGCCAGAATTCCTAAGCTGTCAAAATTTTAAATTAGTACCCAGTTACAAGTACCCAGTACCGAGTAACACCCAGTACTTGGTGGTGTGAATGTTCGAATGAAGAATTAATAGAAAGGTCACATGATTGCAAGAAAATAGTGAGAAGACCATACTCTGTAGAGCTAATGCACTCAGGGAGAGATGGTGAAGGACAGACGGTGGTCTGTCTACACAGTAGGAGGGTCAGGCAGGCAGGAGCATAAATGCCTGGAATGTCATTTACTACTAAAACGCTTGAGTGAAGTAAGACTTACTAGCTATCAGAAGGCCTGGGATTCATTTGCCGCTTTCCAACACAGTCACCCCTACCGTGCAATTTAAGTCACCGATTGGAAACACTATCGCAAGCGATTGACTCAAAATGCACGTCTGTGCTTTCTAGTGGGTGGGAGACAGTTCCAAAACTTAGAGGTGTAAAATAAATATCACTGTGGATCCATTTTCCCGTAATCCTGACACGGCTTAAGAAGTGTCCTGTCTCGGCAATTTTACAACAGGAAACGGAGAAAGGTTAATGTTTTAACTTGATTCAGGTGTCATTTGATATATACACACAGGAAATTAGATGGCTGAAGTAATTTTTTCCCAATCAAGAAATTTGAAGAAGAAAAGGATGCTTCCATCCATTTTAGCTGCAGTTTTCCTGGTGGTAATTCTCGACACTGTTCTGCACCGCTCACTCAAAACTGCAGAATGGGAGACTTTTGAAAAGTTCCTGATGGTCACTCTTCTTCCTAAACTTTAAAAGCAATAAACCTGAGCTATTTAATAACAGGAGGTGGAAGGACTGTGAGAGCCACAGGTAACAGCTGATTACAAAGACACAGTGTTTCCTAGACCTAGCTGGGCACATAGGAATTCATAGCAGTTGAGACCTGTGTAGGCTCAGGCCAAAGGAAGTCCCTGCATAGAGGTGGGTGGGTAGAGAGACCCATCCTCAGAAGCTTCTGGCAACAAACAGCTACCAGGAGAAGAAGAGTTAGTTTTCTTTAAGGGTGCAGCCTCTGATAAGTTGACCACGCTTCACTGAAAGGTCACCCAAGAACTAATGAAAAATAAAGAAAGAACTGTGGTCTGCTGCTGCCCTGTGGCTTGTCTCTTGCTGCAGAGCCTAAGTGGGGAGGGGTCTGCTTTCCATTTGCAGTATAGTTGTCTCTTCCTAAAGAATCAAAGAAGCTAAAGAACTGAAACAGGGCAGGAAGCTCAGAGAGTGACAAGGCTCCTTAGCCCCACCCCCAGCCCCAACCTTCACCCCTGCCAGAGGCTAAATAAATGGGGAATTAACTATTGACTGAGAGGAGCAGCTTACAACTTGTGCTTGGGGCTCCCGGGATCCCTAAATCATCACCCTCCTGGGCTGCCTCTCTTCAGCAAGGTGACTACCTGAATCACCCAGGCTCCTGCAAGTGACAGCAACACAGTCTCCCACCTAGACTTGGGTGGATTTGTTTCTTTGGTCCATCCTGGGTGCCCTGCCTGTGGTGGGTATACTCTGTTCTAGCCACATCTTCCAAGAAGTGTAATACAGCACTAGCTATGACTCTGCCTTTCCACACACACACGCATGCACGCACACACACACACACACATTTGGGAGGAGCACCTTTCGTCTGTCTTTTTCCACATCTCTAACTCCCATCTCCTATACTCAAAATGCAACAAAATCTAGAACCTTCTGAGCACTGATATGGTACTGTATGTGGAAACTCCACCCCCTAAATCACATGACAGGTCACAGAACAGAGGCACCCTGGAAATGTTTTATTAATGGTCCCATATGTAAAGTGGATATAAAACACATATGGATTTTCCCTGCACCTCACCTCCAAGATCTATGTATGTATGCATATATGTATGTATGTATCTATCTACCTATCTACTCATCTCTCCATTTATATGTGTGTGTATGATTGATAGATATTCATAGGTAGATAAATATAGATAGAGATGTATGTATATATGTATACATGAACCAATAATATTTCAAACCCAAAACACTTCTGGTCCCAGATAACTTTGGTTAAGGGACAAAGGATCCAAACTCTAAGTCAATGCAGACGTCAGTGTCATAAGCAGAGTCGTGTGTGGTGGTGTACACCTGCTACCTCAGAACTTGGGGTGTCAAGGCAGGAGAACAAAAGAGAGTGATATGTGGTCTAGCCTAAACTACATAGCAAGACCGTTTCAAAAATCAAGAAATGGAATGATGGCACAGCATCTTAACACGGGACTGTCCCACACTGCTCTTCAAAACTAAAGAAACAGTCCATGAAAGTTTAGCCTGTGTTCCGACGAGAAGCCATGGCCTAGGAAGTGCTCGACAACAATGCATGGAGAGATTTTCAAAGAAAGGAAAAGTTTAGCTATCACACGCGCAAGGCACTGAACTGATTTACTGGGGCTAGAAATAGCCCCAGTAAAGAACTACGTCCAGACACAACTTACACATTTAATACGCCCAGCAATGATGCACAACCACTCAGCCCGGGCTTTCTTGCTGAAATCACCCCCTCTCCATTCATTTCCCTGACTGGAATTTCAGGCCAAGATTAAACAGTTAATTTTTCAAGTAGTCGCCCAATTGCTTTTTCTGCTAATGGAGGATGGTGAGGCAAGTGAGTGTTTGCCCACATGTGGAGACAAAACAGTCTTCTGTACCAGACTGCAGGGGAAACGCTAGGATTGGAATGGGTCTGTTATTCTGCTGCATACATCATACACAAGTTGAGAATTTTCTTATTCAAAAAAAAGTTACAAAATACACATTTTTAAATGAGAAAAATCCAAAAGTCATACCATACCGATTGTGGGAAATGGTTGTGATTTGAGATATTATAGCTCATTATTTGCTCAGTTGTCCTTTGTGGTTAATCTGGTTGGATTTCGAGCCACCTAGGAGATATGCTTCTGGGGGTGCATGTGAGGGTGTTTCCAGAGAGAAGTAACTGAGGACGGAAGGCTAACTCTGAACATGGGTGGCGCCACCCCACAGGCTGGGGGTTCAGTTTAATAAAGAGAAAATGAGAAAGCCAGATGAACACACTGTGGTGTTATTCCCTCTACGTGTGTCTTGAGATGTGAGGACTCCAACCTCCTGCTCCTGCTGCCACGAGCTCCCCCACATCTCCCCTACAGCCGCACAACAGACCACACACTCTCTGGAGCCAGGATTAACACCTCCTCTATTAGCTGCTTTTGCCAACTCTTTGTCCACAATAATGAGAAGAGTAAGGGGCACGTTCCACTAAGAACACTCACCTGCCATATACAGGGTTTTTGTCTGGGTTTGGATAATGTGGTTCCTGAGAAAATCAGAAGGTATCACCCCAAACGACACATAACAAGACCCAGTCTTACCAGGAAGGCAGTCCTAACTCTGATCTTACAGGCAAGGATCAGAATAGCTGACCTCTTTTATAAAAGCTACTTCCTCTATGTTTCCTACCAGACAGACCTAAAAATGCTTGCGGGCTTTTCCACAGGGAAAATCTTACAGTGACATTGTTGGCTATTTCCTAACTCTGATCATAAGGAAGCACCACTGAACGCTGTCCACTGAATATTGTTCACTGAATATTTGCCTCCTCTACCTGACACTGGATCATCAAATTGCTCCCTAAGCCCTCTGAGACGCGTAGGGATGCAGAATGCAAGGAAAATAAGTAAAGATTTATATCCTGCCCTCAATTTATTCAAAACACACTGTTCTCCAGCTTTTAAAGGAGAAAATGATTACATATCCAGTTATCTTGAAATAATTAAAAGGTCATCTATTTCCTGTCATGGATGCGATATGGTTTAATTACATTCTATGAATATATTGACCAGACCATCAGGGGACACTGTCCTGAGGAGAGGTTATTATCTTAACAAAAAAACTGACATCCATTGAGTTGAGTGTAAATATGTAAATAGACTGAAGACTAGCGGACCCTCAAGACTGACCTCAGTGAGGGAGCCGGCTTGAGCCAGAGAGAATCTAATGGCACTCATTTTCTGAGGAGAAAAGTATCTTCCCAATAAAATATTTATTCTGAGACATATGCATTTATTTATATTAATTTGCAATCATTTCTCAAGCAGTAACTTTCATCCATATCACACTACTGAAATTGTTCAAAGAAAATAGTCGCTAAAATACTGCAATTAAGTAGATTTCCAAGGTAGCTGTATCTACCGTTTATCCTGAGCTATTGTAAAGAAGCAAGGGGAAGGGAGCTTCGAGGAGCATTGGAAAGCTACGGGATCCACTCCACCACTAGTCTACCATCATCTGTGTGCCAGCCAAGGAAACCTACCCAGTAAATAACACAGAAAACCTCCACTGGCCAGCTCGAGGGGGACAGGGCTAACGTCAGTGAAGCTGTGCATCTCAGCCAACACACACCAGTTGCTTACAATACAGTGGTGGGCTCGATTCCTCCTACAGGAACAGCCCCTCCCTGGAAGAGGAGGTCATCCCCGTTGGCAAGTTTGCACCTGGTCACGTGGGACAACGCGCTCCTCCCCCTTATTTGGAAATGTTCTGTTCACAGCCAATCAGGGCCTCACCAGCTAGTTAGCTTGCCCCCACCCCAACCCCTACAGAAGTCACCTCTGTAACTCCCTCCCTAGGATGCATTCTCTCTCACCAGCGTACATCCTGGAGGATTTGGTAGAAGTCTACCCAGTACCTGGTTAGTTTCCACTGGTCTATTCTTTAAGAATGTCCAAGTAGTCACTTTTCCTGAATGGTAGCCTACAGCAGCGCTCAAAGTCAGTCAGTCAGTTTTAGCATGCAATTCCTAAGTCGTGGGTTAAAGTTGATGTCGATAAAAAGGTTTTTTGTTCTTGTTTTGTTGTCCCTCTCCCCAACACTAGTGTGTGCTGAGATCTACTGGGTTACTGGGATCCATCTGCAAAGCCTTAATGTTCCTCGCGTCTGAACCTGTTCCGGGTATGCCTCCTGGATGCTTCCTCTCCCTCCGCATCTCTGCCTAGCAATTGCTCTTGCCCATTCGGCTCGTGCCTCAGCTTCTCTGAAAGCCGTGAGATAAACGTTCCCTCTCTGACCGCATCAAGCCACAGCCCCATCTCTGGGAGGGCAAGCTCCTTGGATGAGAAGTCAAACCCCTACTTCGGGACGCTGAGAAAACCATTCAACCTTCTGCCACGCTTCAGTTTCTTTCTGACAGAATTGGGATAACGACACACAATTTAGCTAAGAGGGCCCCCAGCCGGCACCAAGTCGGTATGTCCCAATGACCGATCCCAAAATCCAAAAGTCCATGCAGACATTTGTGGACACTGTGGTGTGCGATGCACTCCTTTCATCTGTTATCTTCTTTGCCTAGCCTATGTGACCTACGTGATCTCCAATGGATTACAGGTACAGATCAGGATACAAATGCATACGTAGATAGAAATAAGATTTCCCACAAAGAACCATAACCCAAGACAGTGAGTAATGGAGCTGGAGAGGTACAGAGGAACCTGCAGAGATGGGAGCTGGGGTACCGACTTCCAAACAATTCTGTACTGAAAGTCTCGTATACTGAAAGACTTACTCTGATCTTAAGAATTTGAAAGGAATTAAACTTAAAACATGATGTTACCCATGCTCTTCCCAGAATATACCAAATCAAGGTAGCCTTGAGGGTAGCAGGTGAAACAGGAATAATCTAGACCTGTCTGCCACAAGCCATGCTATAAATGGATAGTTCAGTAAAGCACTAAATTCTGAATTTAAACTGAAAACCAACAGATCAACCTGATCACAAAATTAACTAACATCACACATGTATGTATATGTACAATGTATGGCTGGGAGTTCCTTTAATGTATATAAAAAACAATTCATTTTATTTATTCTTTAAGGAATGCTTTAAATGAATGACCATGGATAACTAACCTGGTGGAGTGTATATTTGACATAAATATGTTTTCATGTGTTTATTCAATTTGTAAACTCTCTCATAACATTATTTTTGTCATGCTTGTGATCAAACATCTGACAAGTAGGAAGCATTGATTCTGGCTCATGATTTAAGAGGTACATGGTGGTAGGAATCATGGCTATAGGGAACTCTATTCTCATGGAAGCATCGGGCAGCTTCCTCAAATCTTGAAGGAACAGGAAATAGAGAGACAGGCTGGGCCAGATATAACCCTCAAGCCTGACCCTACACCCTCACTCTCCTAGCTTGCCTCCACTTAAAAGGTATCTGCAACCTCCCATACCTTTGCCACCAACTGGGAGCAAAGTGTTAAACACACGATATCAGAGACAGTGTAGACCAGTGGTTCTCAACCTTCCTAAAGCTCCAACCCTTAAATATCCCCAACTATGACAGTATTTCTGCTGCTGCTTCAAAACTGCATTTTTACTACAGTTATGGATTGAAATACCTGATATGCTGGATATCTGACTTGTGACACTCCTGAAGGGGTTGTGACCCACAGGTTGAGAACCACTGCTTTAGACTTGAGTCACACCATTCAGGTAGTGAGACTCTCACTAAAATCACTCGCCAAAATAAAACCTGAAAGAATTTAAAAATCAAATATTAATAGTTAAGAAATCAAGAAGAAAACTGAAAAAAGTATTCATCATACTTGGAGTAGATACATCTTATCATTCAGAATAAAAGCTTTAACCTATTTGTTAAGAATTTAAGTTCTTGTTCATCCAAAATAGATGCATAGAAGAGAAACAAAGAGAATATACCCCATTTGGGGGAAATTGTCACAGGAAATATCATAGTGACAAAGTGCTAATATCCCTTAGTATCAAAAGATGCATGCGTCAAAGTGCATGTGAACATATTAAAGTCCCCACAGATAAATTGATTAAGAATATGTATAGCCAGTCTGACATAGAAATACAGGCAATCAGCCAATGTGTGGAAAATGCTTTTCAGAGTAATCAGAGAATAGCACCGGGCGACTCACATGGAGTAGCACTTGACCCCTGTAAAATGGACACGTTTGTTTTTTTAATGGTATCCACTGATGAGAAGGAAAGGCTACACTCCAAGATTGCTGGCATTCCGGAACAATCCCCTTGGAAAGTAATCTGGCAAAGAGCCTCAAACCAGTTATTCTTGATAACTCCGCTTTTGTGAAAGGAGCTTATGAAAATAATCTAAAATATTGAGAAATATTGTGTAACATTACATAAATTAGTTACAGCAGCAAGAAGGGAGAAAAGAACTCAAACAGCAAGCCGGGCAGTGGTGGCGCATGCCTTTAATCCCAGCACTTGGGAGGCAGAGGCAGGCGGATTTCTGAGTTCGACGCCAGCCTGGTCTACAGAGTGAGTTCCAGGACAGCCAAGGCTACACAGAGAAACCCTGTCTCGAAAAACAGGAAAAAAAAAAAAAAAAGAACTCAAACAGCAAACGTGAACACACAAGTTACATAAATTATCTAGAGTCACGTTCATTAGACTCTAAAAAGTCTAGTGTATAAAAAGATTGGGCAAAACACAGAAAATGGATTTTATAGCAAACATAAAAGCAAGATAAAAACAGTACAAACGTGGCAGTTACATTTTTATTGAAAGCAAATAGAATAAGTATTTGAAGGAAATATAAGAAGCTGTCAACTGTTTCTCTGGCAGTGAAGCCATGAACATCTATAAACATACCATATATACCATATATACCATATATACCATGTATACCATGTATACCAT
>JADRCH010000269.1:2288549-2314322 GCA_019843965.1 Rhynchomys soricoides
TGTACCATATATACCTGTCTAAACTTAATTTTTTTTTAGCCCAAAGCCCTTCCCACTCTAAACTACCTCTCTGCTGTCATTGTCAAACTCTTATGGTATATCACATATAGCTTTAAAAGTCATTTTTAAGTGCTCTGCTGGGGTTTAGATGTGTAATATCCCCCACTCTCTCATGTGCTGTATATACTTGGTTCCCAACTGGGGGCAGTGGTTTGGAAGATTGTGTACCCCTTAGGAGCTGGAGCCTCACTGGAAGAAGCGTGTCACTGGGTATTGTCACTGACATTTTATATCCCAGCCCCACTTCCTGTCTGATCTCTACTTCATGTTTCACCAAGATGTGAAGGAGTGAGGAGTCAAGGCTCACATTCCTGCCACCACCCAGCCACCTGCCACCACCCAGCCACCTGCCACCACCCAGCCACCTGACACTACCCAGCCACCTGGCACCACCCAGCCACCTGACACCACCCAGTCACCTGACACCACCCAGCCACCTGCCACCACCCAGCCACCTGCCACCACCCAGCCACCTGCCACCATCCAGTCACCTGACACCACCCAGCCACCTATCACCACCCAGCCACCTGACACCACCCAGCCACCTATCACCACCCAGCCACCTGACACCACCCAGCCACCTATCACCACCCAGCCACCTGACACCACCCAGCCACCTGACACCACCCAGCCACCTGACACCACCCAGTCACCTGGCACCACCCAGGCACCTGACACCACTCAGTTACCTGACACCATACCTTCTCAAACACAAAGGACTTTGTCCCTTCAAACCATGAGCCACAATTACCCCTTCTCCCCTCAAGTTGCTTCCAATCATAATATTTGGATCTAAAAACAGGAAAAGTAACTAATTTAATATGTTCTTCACATTGAAGAATGTGATTCTAAGATTTTTCAGAAAATAAATTCTTGCCTCTAAATTTTTTCTAAATTTGTTTGCAAATAAGAACCAGCTTTTGTTTTGACTTTCATTCATACTGTCAGTGTGTTAATAACAAAAATAAGAGCTTCGGCATTTCATTCAAAAAAATCCAACAACAGTCGGAGACAACAGTTCTCTGGTGTAACATTTTAAAATTCCACTGGGGTTGGAGAGATGGCTCAGTATTTAAGAGCACTGGCTGCTCTTGCAAAGGACCTGGATTCAGTTCCCAGCACCCACATGGCAGCTCACATCCATCTGTACCTCCAGTTTCAGGGGATCTGCTGCCCTCTTCTGACCTATGCTGGAACTGCATAACACAGTGCACTTCTAAACATATAGGCAAACACTCGTAAAATCAAATAAAATACATCTTAAAAATAAATAATAAAACCTCATCGATTACCTTAAAACTACCATAAAATGTTTGTTTTTTCTCCATTTTCTCCATAAACTTTGAAGCTCAAATGAAAATTAGCAGTTTTAAGATATCTACATATACACACATATATATACAGAGAGAGAGAGAGAGAGAGAGAGAGAGAGCAGAGCACGTGCTTTTCTTTAAAGACTCAAAATACTATGATATGACCCAAATATTGTGAGCATTAAGTTTTTAAACTGTATGTCCATTGATTTTTTTTTTTTTAACATTTGCAAATCAGGCTTAAGAAAATCTTTTTGGGCAAATGAGCTGTCTGAATGGGCCACGACAGTCTGAGAATCTGAGTTCAGATCCCCAGAACTTGCTGGAAGTTGGATATGGTAGTGCTCAGCTCATCTATAACATTAGAGCCCTTAATGGAGTGTGGGAGGCAGAGACAGGAGCATGCCCGGGAGCTTGTATGCCAGCTAGCCTGCTATACACAGGGGTGAATGCCAAAAGATCCTGTCTCAAACAAATTATAAAGCAAAGACCTCCTCTGCACATGTACCATGTCGTATATATACACATGTGAGCATTCACACATGCCTACAGAGAGACAGAGAGAGAGACAGAGACAGAGACAAAGAGATAGATATTTTTTAAAAAATTAATGATTCTTCCAGTCAACTAAGAAAGTCGTCAAATGTTGGCTTTGACCAAAGTGGCGTTTGAGATTGACAGAGAGATGAGGAGAGCAGGCTCTGACACACAACCAAGCATTATGCCAGAACACAGTAGCCTAGGAGGAGTGCAGATAAGCCCTGAACCTGGGGAGCCACTTGGCCTTCAGAACCAAAGGACCTGTTGCCTTAGAAACAAGATCTGGAGTATAGCGGGAGAATGGTGCATACCCCAGGGGCTTTTAGTCCACATCTCTCCCTGCTCTGTGCTCTCTCATGCGGAAGCGCTATCCACTGCTGGCCAGGGACAGTGCGTAGAGATCAGTAACCAGCCCCTTCTGGACGTCGCGGGAACCCTGTTCCAGTGAACCAGGAAGGCTGCTCAAGCCAAGCAGGAAAGCTGTCGAATATCACAATTAGCTTCTCTCGCCTGGTTTGTAGCCCCGTTGGATCAGGTGAGAGACTAGACTCCCGGCACGCAGGGTCTAGACCATATGGTATGATAGTGTCGTCTCAGTTCACTTTCTTTCAAAAATTGCAGCCTTGTAGAACTCATCTCCCGCTTAGTAGCCGATAGCCACATGCAGTTGCTATTTAACTTTAAACTTAGGGAAACTGAAAACTCAAATGCTCAGTTGTATAAGTCACATTCAAGTTTCGCCACACTATTGGCTTCCGCATCTCACCATACAGCTACAAACCAGTTCAGCCACCCTATAAAGGTCTCGAAGTCACCACTCCTCTGAGTTCTAGCAATGGTACACAGGCCTGGTCCCCCATTTCCACGATGGTAATACTTAGATGGCTTCACCAGCAATCCCCAGGGAGAAGGGTTGAGTGCTATGTACATTTAATTAATTAATTAAAATTCGCCTGCAGCCCCCATATAGAACACAACCCTGGCTGTGGTCAGTGTCGTGCACAGACTTTGTCATTTTGCTGACGGACCACACATTCTCATTGATCAATTCTAAATTGGATTATTGTTAGTTTTAAAAGCGCCTGAGCAGCAGAAAGTGGCTGTGGTGGCAGGCAAAGGAGAGATGGATAGCAGAATAAACAGGGGAAGTGACAAGATTGGCGACAGAATTGATCACTGTCAGCGGGTCGGTGGTCAGCTGGCTGCCCTTTAGTGTCCAAAGTAAACATCAGAATAATGTTTAGACAAACACGTTTGATTTTTGAGGTAATGGGTATGTCAACTAAATGACAAACCTTAGAAAGGTCAGAGGGATATCCATTTTTCAGACTTTTTCAACGATTAATCATTGATTTGGGTGCCAGCTCACTCACTTTGAGGCAGAGTGGGAGAGCTCACTGGCTAGCATGTGGCTGGACGACACTCACAAGCCCATATCAGCACTACCACCAAGCATTTACCCTGTACTTTTTTTCTATGATAAAGCTTTACTGTGAGCAGGGTGTTCCCTCTTTAAAAATGGAAACAGAGATGTCCCTGGGTGTAGAAATGGTGTACACAGCAGGCCTGTCTATAGCTCTCAAATGCAACCATTCCATCAGCAGGCTGCAGAGAGACAGAGAGAGAGAGAGAGAGAGAGAGAGAGAGAGAGAGCTCATTTTAACAAGACAGACACAGCCCAAGTGTTCGTCACTGGACAGTAACCTCCAAGGCTCATCTCAATGCAGAATACCATTAGTGAATCATAAGTATCCCCAAATTATAATTTAGTACAATTCCCTATTTGCTGGGTTAGAGCATGGGTGGGTGGGTGGGTGGGTGTGTACAAGAACACATTTATCTGTACAAGAGTGTCGAAGCACCTGGCATCTTCCTAAAACGCCGTCCACCTATTTTCTGAAAGAGGGCTTCTCACTGACCCTGGAGCTCACTGATTCAGCAAAATTAGCATTGTGATACCTAGGCTGAGAGGGCCAGCATTAAGCTGGTTTTCTGAGCTTATAAAGGGATTTTTCTTTTGCCTCGGGAGACTTGTTCAAAGACACCAGACAGGGACAGCATGTGTCTAGAGGGATCGACAAAGAATGGCTGTGTTTCTCATAGACGGCCACAATGAGCTGGCAGCTGCTGTTGGATCAACTGGTGCGGTGGAGAGAGAGTGAAGTCCCGCATGTCTGTCCTGGGCACTAGTGGCCCCTGGGAGAGGAAGAGACATGAGGGCAGTTGACCGTGCGCACCCCCACAGGCCTCTGGGCTTGTCAGGGTGTGAGAAGCCTCTGCAGACACACAACCTGGGGGTGGGGGTGGGGTCGGCTGTGGGTCCCTGGGAGATGCACTGCAGCCAGTGCGTGGGATTCCCAGGCTCTGTGCAGACGCCGCTGGATGCCTCGGTAGAGCTGGGAACGACGTGGGACCACCGGGACCGGGTTGGTGACTTGGGCACCGGCTGGCTGCATTGGCTTGGGTGGATGACTGCCCTGGCTGAGAACGCTGAGACGGCTTCAGGGGGAGGCTAGATGGGGCTCTTTTAGGTGAAGGCCGGTTCCCTCGCTTCTCACAGTGGATCAAGATGAATTGAGACAGTCCATAGTTTCAGGGCGTTTATTGTCATGTCATGGCGGAGAGTGGCGTGGGTGAGACTGTACCCCCTAGCCCTAAGGGAGGGGCAAGGTTGAAATAATAACTGGGAAGGGGAGTGGCTAGGCCTCTAGGTGCCTCAGTAACATGGAGATGTCTTGAGACTATGTGGCCACGCCTCTACCCGAAGAGGAACTTGAGGGATGTTTCCTTTTTTACATGACCAAATGTCACAGACCAATGGAGAGATATAGGCATGTGTCAGGAGCTGTTTCTAGGAGCCTGGCAAATGTCTGCCATCCATGATAGGCTGCCCTCTGCTGGAGACAACCTATTGGGCCCACGGGGTTCAAACCTTAGCTCTACCAGAAACCAGACTACTTTTCACGGCCCTGCAAGCTGCCAGTGTGCTGAAGCAGTGTCAGTCACCAAAAGGCTCGGAGTCCTCCACCTAGGAAGTACACAGTACACTCTGCAACCAGAAAGACATGCTGGTGCGCTCGGCTTCTGTGGTGGTTTGAATGAGTGTGCTCCCCTCCCCCCATAGGCTCAGGTGTTTGAATATTTGGTTCCCAACTAGTAGATTAAGTAGATGTAAGAGGTAAGGCCTTGCTGGAGGAACTACATCACTGGAGCAGGCTTTGAGATCTCAAACCTTGGCCGATTCCCAGTGTGTTCTCTCTGCCTCCTGTCTGCAGGTCAACAGGAGAGCCCTTAGCTCTGGCTCTGGGCATCCAGTTCCTGCTGTAACTGCTGCTGCCACCTCCACCTTCGCCTCTGCTCCACCATCATAGACTCAAACGCTCTGGAACCATAGGCTTAAATATACTCACGTTTGTACAGATCGCCTTGGTCGTGGTAATTTCTTAGAGCAGTAGAAAAGTGGCCCACACAGCTTCTGCAGATACCATGAGTCTCAGGTAAAGGAGCATCTCGAGAGGGAAAGCATAAATGTTGCAGGCATCTATTTTCTTAGTGTGTAAGACTCCTGAAAACTTCCTGCATAAGAAAGATAGCTGACAAGTCCTTAATTGAATTTGTGTTGTGGGGGGAGTGTCTTAGCTCAGGCCACTGTGCAGAATACCACAGACTGGGCAGCTTTAAAAAAAAACCTGAATTTTTATTTTCCTATCAGTCCTGGGTGCTGCAAATCAAGATACCAGAATGATCAGGGTTTTGTAAAGGGTTTCCTCTACTCTGGAAGATAATTGTCTTCTGGCTATGTCTTCAGTTCTCACAGAGATAGGTTCCTAGGTATCTCTCCTCGGGGCACTAATTTTATGACAAGGGCCTCACCCTCATGATTCACCTAACCTTCCTAGGGCACCGATCTTATCAGTAACAAAGTCCCTACCATCACACAATTGTGAGGGATGTGATTCAGTCCAGAAACATGTAGTTGTCAGCTTTCGGAAGAGGAGTTACAGGGGACTCCATCACATTAAAAACAACAAAGGAATTGAAGAACAATTAAAAAGAACAATGGCCCAGAAAAAGACATCTTGTCATAAAAGTGATTGTAGCTGGGAAAATGGACACAAGATGGTCATGATATCCAAGCACAGGGGACACCCAAGATTATCAGACCCGTCTACAAGAAGTAGAATTTCTTCATCAAAATTCAGTTAGGAAAAATCCTGTCTCAGGACTGCGGAAATCACCCAGTGGCAATAGCCCCCACTGCAAAGCCTAGCAACCTGAGTTGCTAGGGCTCCACGTGGGAAAAGGAAAACCAGTTCCTGCAAGTTTTCCTCTACTTTTTACACACACACACACACACACACACACACACACACAAACACACACACACACAGGATAAATAAATTTTAATCCTGTGTCTCAAAACTGCTGAATGCCAACCATGACATGCCAATCAATTTTTATTATTTACTTACTTTTAATTTTTTGACAATTTTTTATACATGTATAGAATGCATCTAAGGTCCTTTTTATTCACTGTGACTCTTGTGCACCCCTCCCCCTCCCACTGAACTCCTTTATCCCAGAATGGCCCCCTCCTATATTCCTTGGGTCTGTTGGGATTTTGGGGACCCCCTGAGTTTAATTGGAGTCACTCATGAGTGTGGGTGGGGTGTATTTCCTGATGTTAGAGCAACTTACCAATGGCTACATCAATGAAGAAAATGACCCTCCTTCCCTAGCAACCATTAACTGCCAGTAGCTCCTGAGGGAATGTGGGGTCTTGTGAGCCCCACCCCGGCCCATGATGGAACGATGATAGCCTTCCCTCTCACACATGCCTGATCAGGTATCCACAGCTGCTGTGAGTTCAGGAGTACAAAGTCCATGTCTTGTCCAGAAAGGTTTCTAATAGCACCCTTCTGCCTACTCCCACTCTTAGGTTCTTTCTGGCACTTTCTCTGATGTTCCCTGAGCCCTGGGCAGGGCAGTATAGATGTCCTGTTTAGGGCTGAGTGGACACTTGCAGTCACTCAGTCTCAGCAGTCAATTAGACTGTTCTAAGTCTTTGCATTAGCCACTGCTCGGTGCAAACAGGAGCATCTCTGACCAAGGCTGAGAGCAGCATCGTCTATAGGAATACACATGAATACTTAGAAAGCAGTCTGACAGCCTGTCCACTTAGCAAAACAACAATAGAAGCTTCCCCCTGAGGGCCTGTGAACTGGCACGTGACCACTGGGAAGACAAAGAGATGGGAGATGCTATCAGAGAGGGAAAACTTAGAGTAGAAGGTCATCAGCATTTCCGTTTCCTCCGGCCATAGCAGGCCATCTAGCAGAACTCAGGTGGAGAGGGGGGTTACACAGAAGGGATTCTCTGCACTGGAAAATCCCTCTATATGGAAGAGAATTTTACGGAGGGCAGCCAACAAGTCGTAGCCACAGTGCATGGCCAGCAGTACCCACAGAAGGGAAAATCCCAGTGAGGTCAGGCAGGTCGGGTAAGAGTCCATGAACAAGTACGGCACTTTCCAAGGCCAGCTCTCAATGCTGCTGTAATGGATGCCTTTGACATGGTGGGGTAATGGGCAATAATATGTTCACAGGCTGGATTGTTCCAACAAACAGACATCTCGTCAGTGGGAGCTGCCACTCAATGGCAAAGGCTGAAGGCAGATTGGGAAATCCATGTGATATGAGGGGCCTCAGACGTGTTCATGAGCATAAGACTCACAGACATGAAGGTCACACTGTGTGCCTCCGGAAGGTCATTTTGAGAAGGCTTGCTGTTCACTAGGAATTGAAAAATCAGGAGCAGGGCATTAGGAGACAGGTTTCCATAGAGTCACAGAAGAGGAAAGGCAAGGGAAGAGAGAGGAAGGGGAGACGGACAGAGACAGAGAAGACGAAAGAAGGGAAGACTCACTTCACCCCTCCCAGGAGAGTCTAGCCTTTTGACATCACAACACAATGTTGTCATCTATGATCTTCATGATTAAACACAGCACAACTGATTTGTTTTTAATCGCCTGCTTGCAACCATGTGGTGCACACGGGGCAAAAGACACCTAGAGGCCCGGGGCCCCACTAAGATGAGCAAGTAAGTGGTAGAGAGATGGGAAAGAAAGAGAAGCAGACTGGTGTGGGCACAATGAAGGGAGGTGGGACTGGAGAGTCAAGAGTTGTAAGGAACAGCCTGATGTGAGGAGTGTGGGCTGCCACTTAAGGCCATGCTGGTCCTGGCCCATGCTGCCACTGAGGACCACAGTGTCTGGGTCCATGGCCCTGCAGCAGTGAGGATCTATGTCAATGGCCCATGTTATCATCAACGTCCTTGCTGATGTCCCTGGTCTGGGCCATGTCGATGTCCAAGGGCTGCACAGAGCTGGCCCTTGCTGGCCCTGGTGACATGGGTGCAGGACAGCTGGCGGGCTTAACAACTCAGATACTACCCCGGTCCAAATTCAGGGCTCTGAGTTGGCCCACCACAATGTCTACCCCACTGCTGGAGCATATGAAGAAGCCGGTCCTACAAATCCAAAGCTGCAGGATCTCCATTTTACAGGGTAACAACAGGACGTAGGAGAGGAGTCCTGGTGAGAATCTAGGATTGACAGTACAGCAGAAGCCAGAGGCCTCAAACCAGATTCATGGCAATGACCATTTGTAAGTAAAGTGGTTTGGGAAAAGGGGTATACTGTGGGACATACAGTGACCCGCCACAGCGGGGCTTCTTATTATTTTTGCGTGTTTATTTTCTTTTATAGGGGGAGGTTGCAAAGGCAAAGAGTGCATATGGAGGGGCCAGGAGATGAGTGGGATTGAAGTACATGATGTGAAATTCACAAAGAATCAATTAAAAGTTGCTGTTTTTTAAATCACAGTAAAAAAAATCTCAAAATATCTTAAATATCTTTGCATTTTTGTGTAGGTCCTGTATTCACAGCTATCCTTGGCCACAGAATGAATGCACATGAGATCGTTCTGATGCCCTGATGGATTATGGGGGACTCCTGCACAGGAGGAAGGCAGGCAGGGGTAGAACACCCTGAGCTGAGCTTCTGTTAAACCCTAATGTTCATGGGGGGTTGCACTAAGTACAATGGAGTGTCTGAGGATGTGTGGCAGTATCTTGGTGTCAGAATTTGTCTTCGGTGTCCTTTGTGCTGTCTTTGAATGTGCCTGTTGAGCCTTGGTTTGTCACTATGTGTTGTAATGCTAAGTGTGGCCCCTAAGACCTGGTTGCCCCAGAGATGAGCGAGTCCACATGTAGACCCAAGTGATGCTATGTGACCTTGCCCTTGAGTTATTTCTGGTTGGTAAATAAAGATGCTGACAACCTTTAGCTGGGCAGAATTGAGATAGGTGGAGCTTGGTGAGCCTTAGGGTTGAAGGAGACCATGAGGAAAAAGAAGGTGGAGAAAGGAGAAAGATGCCATGGGTTAGTAGTCGAGAAAGCATGGCCATGAGGGCTGGCCAATTGGAGTTAAGAGCAGACCAGATGAAATATAGTAAGTAATAACTCGGGGTTATCAATAGGAAATAGATTTTAATATCATAGAAGGTAGATATCTTCCCACCATTAGTGCTGATAAAGGCTTACTCTAAATATAAAGGTCATGTGTAGCTTTTATCTGGGACTGAATGACCAAAGACAGGGTAGAAACCCCAGACTGGGATTAAACATTTTGTACAACCCTTAATCTTGCCTGTAGTAGCCATTAGAAGTACACTAAGGATAGTTTAAAGCACATGATGTGTGAAGCTAGCAAACAGCACTTCACTTTACGTGTAGAATGAGCTCTTGTGGGTGCTGACACCAGGAAGGGGTCCCGGGAGCTCATCTCTCTCCCTCATATGCATGTTGATAGATGCCTACGGTTCATTTTTAAGTGATATAGCTCACATCCAACATACTTAGGAGTTTCTCTGGCTACACCAAAAATTAAGAACCATAAAGGGTTTAGAATGTTGTGCTCTAGTCTTTGTTTTTTAAGCAGATGATCACACTCATGAGACTACACGTTCAAATCTCCTTTAGTGGCCTCTGAGTTCTCAAATCAACAGAAAACCACTTCGAGGTAGGTGGGTGCATATGAAAATGAAATCCAACGCAGTGTATCCTGGCCATCTGCTGCCTTTGCCTCTCTTACCCTTATGAAACTGAGGTCAGGGCTCTCATGGAGAAGCATTAGCCACTAGAGAGAATTCCAGTATGTGTGAATACTGCTGTGAACACAGACAAACCACCATAACTCCTGGGGATTCACTGGTTGGGCTCTAGTCAGCTGTCAACTACGACAGGACCCAACCTACCAGCCTCAACTGTAACGTGAACACATGTGCTTCTCTATGGATGAGCTCTCCGTGGTATTTTACAGAGAGTGAGATGTATGGGGCTGGGTTCAAGTTAAATATAAACCTGGGATAAGAGGAAGTTTCCATTTTTAAATTCGTGTTTAGGAGACACAGTGAAGCTGAGGCTTTCCCTGTGAATTTCCCAGTACAGTTCTGTGAATGTTGTCGCGTGTACGCATTTGCACAAGCAAGCACCACTATAAAAGAGCACAGGAGCTTCCATTGCCTTAAGAATTCCATCCTACAGGGCTCGTATGATGGCTCAGTGGGTTAAGGTGCCTGCCTCTGAGACTCCCTGAACCTACATGGTGGAAGGAGAGAACCAACCCCCAGATTGCAAAAGCTTTCCTCTGACCGCCACACTCCACTCATGCACTGTGCCAAGCATGCGCCTCCACATACATTAAATGTTTACAAATATTTATAAACCACTCCACACGTGTGTCTCTTTATACTCATACTTACTCTGCCCTCTTCCACCACCGCAAACTTCCAGATCTTTCTGATTTTTTTCTAAAACCATGTCACACAGAGTTCTATGCTGTGCAATGCAGCCTTTTGAACTTTTTCTTCGACCGGCATAACTTCTTGGAGAATCACTCAAGTGATAGCACTAATATCTGGTTTCTTTTTATTGCTTAATGGCATTCCGATATAGAAATGCCACTGTTTGCTTTCCAATCCCCTCCTTGAAGGACATTTGTAGTATTTTTGTTTGCTTAAGATTCATATTTATTTATGTGTTTGTGTGTAACTATGTAAGTGGATGCCACATGTATGCTGCCCTCAGAGGCCAGGAGACGGCACCGGATCCCTTAAAAGAGCAGTGACATGTAGTTGTGAGCTGGACTCATGTCCCCTGAAAAGCAGTGCATGCTCCCAACTGCTGAGCCACCTCTCCAGCCCTGTGGTATCCCTTTGATGAGAATTCCTGGAGATCCTTCTATACAGCCTTGATCCCCAGTGAGGCAGTGCTAGGGTGTATTTAAAGGTCCCTTAGACAGGTGTAGCCAGTAGGCCAGCCTTAGGTCACTGGGTGCACTGTGGAACTTCAGGCTCTCAATCTAAGATTGATTTCCTGTCACCGTGGCAAAGGACCCCAAAGAAAGCATCTTAGGAGAGAAGGGGTTCATTCGATTCATAATTCCAGACCATAGCCTGTCATTTTGAGGAACTCAAAGTCGTAGGAACTTGAAGCAGATGGAGTACACCCACAGTCAAGGACAGAGAGCTATGGATTGACACACACACGCTAGGCAGATAGAGTACACCCACAGTCAGGGGAAGAGAGCTAGTGCTCCGCAGGTTCTCTGTTTTCCATTCAGTCCAGAGCCCAGGCCATGACAAGGTGCTGCCTACATCTAAGGCAGGTCTTCTCACCTCAATTAACGTGAGAAAGAAAATTCTTGGCAGGTATGTCCACAGGCCAACTGGTCCTAGACAATTCTCACTAGGACTCCCTTCCCAGGTGATTCTATGTTAATCATGCCAACAATCAAAGCCAAGTATCATTCCATCCATGTGCCCATCTCTGCCTCCTGCCCTACAGGTGAGAAAGTTTCCTCTGCCACAGGCTAGAGGCACATGGTCATCCAGAACCAGCGAAATGAACCCTTTCTCTATATTAAGTTAACCGCCTCTGGTATTTCACTGCAGTCATGCAAAGTGAATATATTTGATTTATTTTCACATTTCATCAGTTGTAATTAGAGTTCTGAACATCCAAGTATAGGTTGCCATGTGAACATGCATTTTCTTTGCCTGAAGATAATGTCGATACCAACATGGCGGCGTGTACCCAGATATTCTCAAACGAACGTCTATAGAGAACCCATCAGTCAGCGCAGATTAAACTAATGCACTTCACCTTCTGTAACATTTAAGTTGTTTTGATATCTTTCAGAGTATTTGATATTTTTGTGATATAATTGAATATTTTTTTTAAAAAAAATGTTAACCAAAAAACCATTACTCTAGCAGATGTAAAAGCATTTTAGTGGGTCTATTGAAATGTTTGGGAAATCTTTATTTAGCTTTCCAAAAATAAATAAAACAGCTACATAGAAAGGAGCCTGGTCATGAGAGCCTTGCGTAAACAAGGTCTTGGATTGGAAAGGCTGCATACTACACTTGGGAACACGGTGCATCCTCTCTCATGGAGCGCTCAAGAGCTCCTGACAACAGGTGAAGAGCATCATGGGAGTGCTCCAGATACTGTTCAGCATTTGTTAATCAATCCTATAGGAGTCCCCCACCACTGAAGTTCTAAGAGCCAATCGGTATCTAGCACCTCCCAGTCCAGTCTCATGGGCTATGCACCAATCTATATCCCCCAGGTTGAAGATGATGGCATAATGTCCAGGTACTTACAATTCAATTGCATTCTTTTTAATCTATGCCCCATTATGCGGACCTTGGAAATAGTCTCCGAAGAAGGTAAGCCTTCTATTGATTCCAGTCTGCCTACGTAGCAACTGGTGTGTAGCAACGAATAGTTTAGTAGGAGGGGGAGAAGATATTGATCCTAGGAACCTTAATATTATTAAAAGGCAGATGTATTAAGCCTCTTTCCTGGACTTAGCTGAGCATTTTCCCTCCCCTTTCCCATTTTCAGAAAAATCAATGGAGCTAACATCCCTGTTAGTTTTCGTTTCTACTGCAGCAGTCTCATGTCACCATAGACCTATGCAAAGTGACTCCTCGGGCTGGGAGACCCAGGCTGGCAGAAGAGAGCAGCATCTCTGGCCCTCGTGAGTCAACATCTGGAAGGAGCTATGTCCGCATTTCACTTCCTTGGCGATCTGTTTTGTTGGAGTGGAAAATTCTCTGGGTATCACTTAGCCTCAGTTATAGATGTTTAAGTAGACAACATAAAATTCATCACTCAAAGGCAAATTTCAGTTCAAGAACAATCTTAAGAAATAAAACCAATGAAGACAAACAGAAGAGGTTTTTTACGACACACCCACCAATCGAAAAAAAAAAAAACCCTCATAATTTGATATCTAAGAATGCAAGTCACGTTTTCTTTGGAACTATTTAGACTCTAGCTTTTCTTTTCAGACAGAGAGAGCAGCTGCTTCTGATTTCTGGCAGGATTGAAACATTCTGGAATCTCTCTGTATAGCCGAGTTATAATAGAATGTTGGTATGTCATTATCAAATGGAACAAGGCTGGGACATGGCTGAGAGGCAATGAACCGAAAACTGGAATCTTCTAATTATGTCCATAAAACTCCTTCTAATTCTGATGCCATAAATTTGGAATTTGAAATAGCAAGAGGGATTGGATTTTGCAAAACAACACATTCTTCCTAGACACTACAAACAGGGTTTTAAAAATAAGATATCAAGAATAATGTGGAAAATATGTAAAAAAAAAAAATCACACTGTTTATAAGTCTTTGTAGAAGATTTTAGGAAAATTTAATTTTAGCCTAAAAATACTCATGGTATATTTGTAGTTATTTTCTACTGTCTCTGTTTTCTGTTGAGTATGGGACTCTCAACCAGCCATGAACTTCGTATGCCTCTGACTGGAATGGATGCTGTTGATTTCTGTTCACTGTGCCACTTCCTGATTTCCCACTTGACACTAACAGACTTTTCATCTCCGCTGTTACCTAAAGAACAATCCAAAAACATGACCAAAGACATTGCACAGGGAATGCCTATCTTGCTCTTGCCTCCTTTTCTCTGGGCTGAGACTGCTATCTGTTGCCCTTGAAGGACCTCAGCTGGGCTCCCAGTAACTAGGATTCTCGGCTTCTCATCTGCTACCAGAAGGGTCCTCCTGAGGAACCAAGACATGCTATGTCAAATCACATGGAGAATTGCTGTGGGCTTGACCTCAGTGGTCAGGTAAATGCGACATTCTGCATTGTGCTGAGAGGAATCTTCTCAAGAGAGTCCAGGCAGGAACCAGGGCTTGGTCATGGTAGAAAGACTGACTTCCTGGAACCCAGTTGTTCAAGGGATGGATGGTGCTCCAGTCTGCTTTCTGCTGCTGTGGTGAACTGCTCGAACCAAAAGCAACCTCGGGAAGAAAGGGTTTATGTGGCTTACGCTTCCAGGTTGTAAGCTATCACTGGGAATCCAGGGCAGGAATTTAATTGAGTGGGAACTCAAACAGAGATAATGAAGAAATGCTGCTTACTGGCTCACTCTCAGCCTCATGTTAGGCTTGCTGTTTTATACAACCCAGGCCTACAAAATTGTGCTACTTACAGGGCTGGGCCCTCCTACAGCAGTCAGTCAAGAATTTCTCCAGGACATGGCCACTGGGCAATCTGATCTAGGCAATCCTTCAATTGAGACTCCATCTGATGACCCTAAGCTATGTCAGGTGGACAGCTGATGCTCACTAGGACAGCAGGTTAGGGATTCATGCCAATGGATTTTTGAAAGTGTCTACCTGAGACTTCTCCTTTACCTAGCCTGTGGAAGCCAACAGAAACTTAGTGAGCAAAACACACACCAGATAAAATCCAGATCTATTCTGAACCACACACAACTTAACCACACACAACTGGTTAAGTTGTGTGTTGAGCTACTAGTCATCACTGCTAGTAACCACCCTCATTACCTTTAGGGGAAAAAAAGACTTATTAACATTTTTTGAGTGCTTCCCTTGGGACATTGGCATTGCAAACACAAATGCCCTCTGTGGCCTTCCCAGCCTTGAGCAGGCCGAACAGGCCTTGAGCACTTGCCACAATGGACCTTACTGACCTTGGTGGAGTCACCTGCCTTGGTTGCAGCTTCCTAGAGGAACTTAGGAGAATAGACTGCCTGTTGACCTTGCTTTGCAACATAACCCAGCTAAAACAAAGGATGGGTCTGTGGGCTTTTCCCAAATAAATGCAGTGCTGAATATTAAACTTGAAGCCTTGATCAGAACCTTGTCTTGGCTTCATTCTTCTCTCACCCCCTTCCCTGTCTCCTTTTAATTTCTAGCCCCTCTTTCAGGTAAACCCAGTCCATCCATGGCCGCTGGACAGCTACATGTCTCTACAACTTCAATGCATTCACCCTTTTTCCAGAGGTTAAAAACATAGAAAGTAGAGCACAATAGGCCATCACATAAATCCCAAGGAATTAGAGGACATATTTTATTGAACCAAAAAAAAAAAAAAAAGTTTGAAATAAGATAAAGAATTTGTTAATGAGATGTCAGACACCTAAATGAGACTGAACATCTGATTCTAGTCTCAAAGTAAGTTGCCTAAGACTAGAATCAGGTGTTTCAGTCCTTAAGAGGGCCATATTTGCCCATCCTGACCAGCAAGGCACATTCTAGAATATAGACTTGTCGTTACTTTAAGGATGTTTCTTGGGCAGCACAAATTCACTGTGGCCGTGGTGAACCCAATGACATCTGGTCCAAACCTCCTCTGACTTCCTGAGAGCATGCTTGCCCGTCCCTTTCCCCATTGTGGACCTCAGCTTCCTCTCATCCCCTCCACAAACCCTGCTGCCATTGGCTTCCCAATGACCACTACTGTGTATTTGTGTGTGTGCAGGGCTACATACATGTGTGGGCATACATGCACATGAGTCCACAGGGATGAAGGCCAGAAGTTGACATTGGTCGTCCTCCTCAGTCACCCTCTACCTTGTATTTTAAGACAGAGAGCTCACGGAACCTGGAGCTCACTGGTTTAGCTACAGTGGCTGGCCTGCAAGCCCTGGGATCCTCCTGTTTCTCTCCCCTGAGAGTTGGGAATTCCAGGCACACACAACCATGTTCAGTTTTTTTTCCTAGATAGATCATGGGGACTGACCTAGGATTCTCAGGCTTTCAATTCACTGACTGAGCCATCTCCTCAGACTCCTCCTTCTAATCTTCCTGTGACACCTGGATCAACCCACCAGCATTCCTACCATCAAGACATTTCCCACACTTGTCAGAGGCTTCAGCTGTGTCCTAAATGACCTTTTGCTGATGACTTTACAGTCATCTGACATCTTCTCATTTGGAATCAAGACTCCTCTTCCCCTGCCCCACCCCTGATCAATAGAGTCCCCTCATCTTCCCAGCTGGAGCTCCAATGTCACCTCCCCTGTCCCCTCATCCTCTCCCACATCCCTCCACAGAGAATCCAAGCTCCCTCCTCTCCAGCCCTCCTCCATCTGTTCAGTCTTCATCCTCAGACTTTGCTGGTTCATCATCGGACTTAGCCAGTCTCACTATAGTCCTATGCTTTACAGTCTCCTGCCATGTGTATTTCTTGAAGTCTTGACCACTGCTTGCTTTTCATCTCTGACTCTGGGGCCACTCTTGAAGCACACAGCATGTGTGTTCAGAAGCATTTACACAGCCCATGCTTATAAGCTAGGAAGAACTAATGAGTTCTTTCTAGTCACCCACAAAGCAACGTAGATGATCAAAAGGATGTTCATTTACACTTTGGGCATGAAATTTTTGTGGCTTGCTTACTTTGCTTTTGCCCACACAGGTCCGTTTGTTCTTCCTAAGAATAGGTTGCTTACATTTTAGAATGGGTATTTTACCAAAGTCAGGGTCCCTATGGGAGCACAGAGGGGAGAGGCAGGTAGAATTATGGGTCTGAAAGCTCCCCAGTACTTACTTATAAATCTGGGTTTGTCCTGTGTCCAGGGAGAGCACAGCTGTGCAGAGGGAATCACCTGTTGGCTCCCAAAGCAAACAGTACTGAGATTGATAATCAGCTGTGGATGAAATTAACAGCATGGTCCCTGAGACCAGCAGTCCTTGTGCCAACAAATTGGCTTTCTGGAGCCCACACCTGCCCCAAGCTAGTCAATTATCAGTGTTGAGAAAGCAGGAAATGAAAGACCCATGGCTGGAAGCATCAATAATTTAAATAAAGGAGTCATAAAGAGTGGCCCTCCTTCCGGGAGTGTAAATGAGATCCTAAGTGTATGGTAAAGACACGGTAATTGCCGGCAAATTAACTCCCAATGAAGACGGAGAGGGAAATCCATCTCTTCTGACTCTGGCACTACTCACTTCCAAAGGGATTTTAGCATGGGGGGGGGGGGGTTCAGCTTGGGAGGGACCATGCTTCTGTGGTGTTCACGGCAGTCCCCGAGGAAGCTTCAGTCAGTGTTAGGAACCCACGTGGGGCTGATGAGTCTGTCTGTGCCTACCTTCCCAGGAGCCCGTCAGGTGTGCACTGGGCTTTTGTTAGATCTGTTACTCTGGTCTGGGGTGACCAGACCAGAGTAAGGCCTCTTCTCAACCCTTCACTCTCCCTCCACTGCCTCACTCTGGTTTCTGGGTACTCAGTATCTGTAAGATTCCTCGGTTCCTCTTGATTCTAAGTAATTTTGCCATTGGTCTCACTCAGGCTAAGATGCTGAACATCTTCATCTGTGGAGAGCTTTTAAAAATTCTTCCAATTACATCTGGATGCATAGACCACAGTCCACCAAACTGTATGCAAATAGCATCCAGAGTCACCCGAACAGGAGAGAACTGATACATGAGGCTTCAGCAACACACTGAGGAATGAAAACAGAGAAGCCCTCATTATCACATGTTTCTAGTACTGTGAAATGCCCAGAATTACAGAGGTAGAGCAAGGGGAGACCCCAGTGACTGTTGGGTATCCTTTCTGTCATGGTTGACCATCCTGACCAAAGAATCTTAGTGGAGGAAGTGGAGGTGATGATCTACCCTCCCAGGGAAGTGAACAGAAGAACTCAGGCAGCATGAATATCACACCCAAGAGCAGAGAGAAATCACTATATGCTCACTTAGTGCTCTCAGGCAAGTATGACAGAGTCTGGAAGAAGACATTTGATGCCCTGGAACAGGTGGCTGTGAACTACTCTTTGTGGGTGCTGGGTATTGAACCCAGGTCTCAGAAAGAAAAGCAAGTGTTCCTAACCACTGAGCTATCCTGCCCACTCCCTTACCTCAATTTTAAATGCCAAGATGGAGGAGACTCCAGGTGCTTTGTATGAAGTTCTGACTGGGAAACTTCAGCTATAGCAGCTACAAAGGCAAAGGGGGAGGTTTCCTGCAGGCAGCTTTCTTGGGGTCTCACAGAGACCAGAAGCAGGGTCCCCCTCCACATATCTAGCCTTTCTTACAGCCCTTCTGGAAGCGATGGTTTGCTTGAAAGAAATCAAGCCAAATCAGCCTCCACTTTTAACTGGCGCAGATCCATCCACTGTGAAGAGAAAGACGCAGCTAGCAAAATGCTGACTGGAATTATTATTGTTCTTATCCGTATTGGGTGCTGACTTTCTATTTTCTGTGGCCTGAAATCAGATGGTGTGTTGTTTATTTGGCTCTCACGTGGAATTTGTTAGACTGTATTGATTTCCTAACACTGTGGTGGCACAGAGCTGGCGGTTACATGCAGCTGACTTAATGATTTCACTCTGGGACAGAGTCGGACGCACAGAGCTGAGAAGCATTGGTTTCTGGTCTCTGACTTTCTCCTGCTCTCAGCTGACTCGGGTATCCTACCCAGAGCCCCAGAAAGATTCTGAGGCTCAGACAATCTCATCCAATCCTCACTGGGTGTGTGAAAGCACCAACCCCTTCCTAGGCGGAAAACCAGCATTAAGATAGAAGAAATATAAAATGAACTTGGAGTCTCTTTAGGTTTGATTTTAATTATACAAGATATAGATTCTATTTTGTGTTGTTACCACAAAAGTTACCAGGAGAGGAAAATGGTTAGAGCCAAGAGACAGAAATCACTCCACTTAAGCAAAATGTGAAGACTTATGAACAGTCAAAAGAAATTCTAAAATAGCCCTTTCTAAGGACCCTAAGAACTTGATAAAACAAGAACTAGGGGCTGGGAAGAAGCCACCGACAACCCTGTCCTGGCTGAGGGTCAAGTTTATTCAGAGATGGTGCTATAGGAACTGAACCTGCTCCTGGTGAGAGAAGTCTCTGGGAGATGAATAGCAAGGATGTAAGCCACGCACTGTAAGAGAATGTGAGCAAGAAGTGACCCCCAGTGTTGAGAGCAGGGCCTGGGGGCAAGTGCTCTCTATGTAGGCCAGGGGTTACCACACACTGGCAGTCTAGTACTATCTAGTGACAACACCATCTGCAGGGCCCAGCTTCAATATACAGAGCAAGGCACAGAAGGGTGGTTGTGTTTGTGTTCGTGTTCGTGTGTGTGTGTGCATGTTCATGTATACATGTGTATCCATTTATTTGTGCGTGTGTGTGTGCATGTGTGTGTGTGTTCATGTATGTGTAGATGAATATGGATGTATGTGCACATGGACATGGCCAGGCATGTGAGACCAAAGGACAACCTTAGCTGTCAATCTCTGAGATTCTATCCATCTTGTGTTTGTGACAGGGTCTCTTATTGGCCTGGAGCTTGCCAAGTGGACTAAGCTGACGGACCCTGAGGCCCCAGGATCAGCCTGTCTCCACCTCCCTGTTGTCAGGGTTGTGAGATCTCACCACTGATTCTTTTTTTCTGGGGGCTGAGGCTAGAACTCAGGTCCTTGTCTTTCAAGGTGTCTTAGTTTCTTTCATATTGCTGTGAAGAGACACTATGACCAAAGCAGAGACCACTCTAGAAGAAAGAGTTTATTGGGGGCTGGCTTACAGTTTCAGAGGGTTGGTCCATGACCATCATGCTGGGAAGCATGGCAGCAGGTAGGCAGGCATGCTACAGTAGCTGAAAGTTTACATCTGACCCACACACATGAGGGAGGCAGAGAAAGAAAGCTAACTTGGAGTGGTGTGGGCCTTTGAAACCTCAAAACCCATCCCCAGTGACACACCTCCTCCAATAAGGCCACACCTCCCAGTCCTTCCCAAACAGTTCCACCAACAGGTACCAAGCATTCAAACATATGAGTTGATAGAGGCTATTCTCATTGAAACCACCCACACAAGGTAAGCACATAAGTGACCCATCACCCCTTCCCTGGGTTTTGTTAAAATGAAAGGCTTCAAATGCCATAAAGGTTGAGCCTTCCTGTCTTATTAGAAAGACCCTTCTACTGCTTAATTACCAAGAAGTCCCAACTTACAAATCCTTCACTAAGACTTCAGTGACCACTTGAAATCTGGCTACCACCTCTCTAATCTTTGTGGAATTCGGAGAGGCCACACCAGCTGCAGATTTCAGCTTCGATATTTGAGCACATTGTCACTCTGTGTTCTCTTTGAGGGACCTATATATGTGTCTCAACCCTGGATAGAGCTGCTTAGACCTTCCAAAGTGTGAAGGCATGACAGTCCCCAGCATCACCAGGGCCAATAGGAGGACCATGGTCAAAGGTCAAGCTCACGATCGCTACCATCATTGGAGAGCAGCTGAATTCCAGATAAGCTCATTCAAAAGTCATCTGTAAAATACCTTTCCTTAGAGATAGGTAAACTGATATAAGCCATTTCACTGTTCAAACAAATCCCAAACAACATTTTCTACCCACCAAACTTTAAACAGGACTGCCATGTGATTCAGTGAGCAAAGCACTTGCCATGCATCGTAAGGACCTGAGTTCAAATCCCTAGAACACTCATATAGCCCAGAAGCAGCAGCCTGGTTTATAATCCATCATTCCTCAAATAAGATTGGCAAAGAAAACAAAAGAATCTACAGATTTGTGGGTTAAATAGCCTGCTGAATGCAGAAGTGAACAAGAAACCCTGTCTCGCAGGGCAGTGGTGGTGCACACCTTTAATCCCAGCACTTGGGAGGCAGAGGCAGGCAGATTTCTGAGTTCAAGGCCAGCCTGCTCTACAGAGTGAGTTCCAGGACAGCCAGGGCTACACAGAGAAACCCTGTCTCAAAAAAACCAAAAAGAAAAAGAAACCCTGACTCAAACAAAGTGGGAGGCATGGTGCGCGCACACACACGCACACGCACACAACACACAGCTGTATACAGAATACATGAAAAGAATTGTTACCTTGCTTCCTATTTGCAACTGTGAAAGTGTCAAGACTTCCATTTTAACTGTTGACTTAACTGTAATTTCACCTCTACCAAACTTTCACTTCTTTTCACTTCTCAGATACAGAATTTGGTAACTCTTAGGATCAAATTTCTAAGGGTGAGAGGATTGTCCTGTAATGTGAAACTTGGAATGCGCATCTGCTGTGAGGGGGTGTTTGGGGTAAAGATGCCCTGCCAGGAGGGTACAGCCCAAATGAGAGCCATGGCTTGTTGCCCCAGCTCTGTTCAAAGCCACAGCCTCAGCTCTTAGTTCAAAAGTAATTACCATCTAACCAGCACTGGCTAGGGTAGGGAGGGAAAGAAATCACTGCATTCATTTTACGATTAAATGCCAATTAGCAACTAAGTGGTCTGCAGTAACACGGTTCTCACAGCTCACCACGGAGGCTTCCCCACCCACACCACCAGCCTCTGGGTATCACAGCCCTCTACCTCAGGATAGGGCCCTGGGGATTCCCAAGGCCAATATCCAATCAGCTCTCATAGGTCAGACAGAATCACAGAGGAGTGGTTATGGACGAGGACTCAAGAGCCAAGCTTCCTGGACACCATGCACAGCTTCTCTGCTGTCAGGATGCTAGCTAACTTGTCAGGTAACTTACTGTCTATACCTAATGGCTGGGAAAATGGTGGTTGCCAGGCAGAGCTTGATGGTGCAGACAAAACAAGGGGTGCAGAGTAAACCACAAAAGGAGCTAAGGGTTCCCTGTACCTCAGTGACCCTTCTCTGGGGCTGGAATAGTTTCTATCCTACCAGTGCATGATCTAAGATTCAAGATGGTTTCTAAAACTGCAGCGTGAAGGCTGGAGCTAAGACTCAGAGGGTGAGAGAGACAGCATGAGGGCCTAAGTTCAAGCCTCCAGCGATTTGCTAAACTAAATCCAGCTGAGGCTAGTCTACAGAGAGAGCTTCCGGTTCAGGGGAGAGCATGTCTCAGCAATAAGGTGGAGAGCAATGGAGGAAGACCCTCAGTGCCCTCTTTCTGCCAGCCTCTGTTCGTGATGTGTGCACAAACATGCATATGCTACAACACATGTGCTTCCCACTCACTTGCATTGTGTTTTCCACAACCAAAACTAAATTAAAAATCCCTGCCTTGGGCCAGCCTGGCTCTTTATTCAGGTTTATCCAGCACCTGAGGAACGACCCTCAGCCATTCTCAAGTGTGAAAGAAATACAGCTACAGTCCTAAATGGAAAGCGTTTATTGGCCAAGAAATAGGAGGTTGTGGCTTTAAACCCCAAACCAGAGTTTCTGACATCTCAAGACCAAAGTGGAAGAGAATAGGCAGGAAAAATGCCACAGGGAACACGTGTGTGGTCAGCACATGACTGTGGACATTTCAGCCTTACCTCATCTCTCTGCCTGGCACCTCCTTACACCACAGTGATTGTGAATTTGGTGCAAGCAACTGTTGCTAAAAATCACATTTAAAGCATAAGCAAACAACTGTTGCAAAACCATAAAACATTCTCAAAACTTCTACCTGGGGCAACGTGTGCTATTTTGTCTCAGATGACCAGTGTGTCACAAGTCCCAGCATTTCCTGTACCCCTTCTATCTGCATCTTCAATCCAATATGGTAGCCACTAAACATGTGTGGCTCCTACACACTCTAAATATGATTGGACTTAAAGCGATGCCAAAAATACAATGTGACAACTTTCAAAACTCAATATGAAAATCAGCTAACGTTTGTTGATTGCATGTAGAAATTATATTTTCGATACATCTGGATACACACACTGTTAAAGTTCATCTGACTTTTGCTATTATAACATCTAAAAGCCTATCTCAATGTATTCCACTGAACAGCACTGGTTCTAGAAATTAAAGAAGACACTTGCACCCTCATCCCCTCGCACACTTGTCTGCTTGCACACTCATGTGTCTCTCCACCCTTCACAGGAAATACTTAATGAAAAGCACCAGTGTTGGCCCATTAATGAGCAAGGTGGATAACAGCAGAACTTAAGATGGGTGTGGTCAGTTTCAATTTGCTGACACACGGTTGAAGCTTCTGAGTGTACAGAATGTAGCAGAGATCCAGTGACGTTGTCTATGGGAAGCAGCGCTCCTGTCCTGACAGCTGTGCTCCCTTCCAAAGGCCGAGCAAGAAGAGCTTATGGGCACTTTATTTTTATGAATTGAAAGCCAAGGAAAGGATTCCAGTACTAGAAATATGTCATACATATTTGTGTGTATACATGTGTGTGTTCATGCACAATATTTACACACACCACTTAAAGCTTTAGGATATTCATAGGGAAAGATCAGAGATTCTCTATGCTTTCCCCTTAAAGAATCATTTATCTTCCTAGTGTAGCTGCATATATACTGGGATCTTAGATTTGCTAAACCAAGTCGAATGGGCAATTTAGCTAGTATGGAAGCTGCTGGATTCAAAGTCTAGTCAGGCTGCTTAAAACAAAGGATCCAGAACTGCAGAGATCGCCAACAATGTACAGCTCAATCCAACTTCTTCAGAGCACCAGGCCCTTGTTCCTGTGACTCGTCGGGACCTTGGCTACTAAGTAGCATCGCTCGCCATCCTGTGGGTTCTTTGAAGAACTCTCTTGCCACCTCACTCTGGGCTGCTTCACATTGTTTAATCCCAGCATTGTTCCCTTACAAGATGAGAAATCTCTATGGACTTCCCTGCCTCTGCATGCACAGGGTCTAAGTGGACTCAGGGAGCTGGGGGGTCAACTACACGGATCACTAATGTGGTTGTATTCAATGGGATGGATTCCTTAGGTGGTGTCATCTGACACATCAAGACTACGGCATTTCTACCCCATTCATCTTTATGTTGGGGGTCCCCATTCATCTTGTTTTGGGGATATTAAGGGCTCAGTGGCTCAGTGCTGTCCCGAGCCATGTGAGTTTCTTGGCTCAGAGATGCTAAGGGACAAGTGCTGCCATTCCCCACGCTCAGCACCACAGCTCCTGCAGGGCTGCCCTCCTGGCTGACAGGACTTGAAAACTAATACAGAACAATCCTCATTTCCCCTGGTAAGTCCCAAGGGCAGACCCCAAGCTCAAGGGAATCCCTCTCACACAGCATGGTACATAGGCACTACCAGCCTGACCTTTGAAACTCTCGGACCTGTTATTAGTTATATGTGGTAGGCTGAATAGTGGCCCCACCCACCCTCCCTCCAGAAAAGGTGTATGTAAATGCTAGCTCCCTTAGACTTGGGGTCAGAACTTGGTCCAAGAATGGAGTCATGTGAGGAGAATTCTGAGTTCTTGTGAGAAAACGCCAAGAAAACAAGACGAGAGTCTTGTGATCTCAGTTTCTACAAAACATGGAGTTGTTCTTGGAATGTGTTTTGAGGCGTCTACACCTGGGAACTCGGCCCTAGTGTGGTGAAAAGGTGCTGGGTTTAGTTCAGATTATTCGTTACAACTGGTTATTATTACTTGTTTAGATGCCTCTATAGACAAACATGGTTTTTGCTATTTGTAGCTTGTCCTAGTGATTATAAGCAGCTTGAACTCAAGAGAAATTTACTCGTGTGACCTTTCTCAATCCTTAGAGAAGAAATTGTCTGATGCTCTGAATAAAGTCTGCTATTACGTGAGACTCTAGTCTGCCTCATTAATCAACTCCATTCTTCCACCCCCTCCATTCCTAGAGAAGTTAACATTTGGGAATGTGATCTTACTTGGAAAAGGTATTTTTCCATATATAAAGAAAAGACTTCAAGATGGCTTCTCTCTAAATACAGAACAATCTCAAGTCCAGGCATGGATGTCTTGAAGGATGAAAGCAAGAGAAGGTTGATCATACTCTGTTAGAATCCCATCACGATAACAAAACACTGGACATTATTAGCTTTTAAGAACAAAGAGTTACTATTGCTCACAGTTTTTAGGGAATCTTACCCATGCTTACGACTATCGACCAGCAGTGAGCAGAATGCATCTCACCAAGAGGGTTTTACTGAGAAAAGTCGTGTTGTAAAACTTCTGAGAAAAAGAAAAACAGGGATGAAGCAAATCCAATTACCCCAGCAAAAGGAGCCCCAGCAGCACGAAGATCTGCTTCAGAAGGGTTTCCCACTTCCACACTACAGCAGAGAACAGACTGTTCACTGCAGCACACACAGGCACATGGAGGACGGAGGCAGAGAATGGACTGAGGCATCTCCAAGCCAAGAAGGGCTAAGGTTCCCAACCACCTCCAAGGCTAAGAAGGAAGCATAGTGTGGATTCAGAGGCTCCAGAACCAATCATCTCTGTGGAGATCTGGCTTTCAAACATCTGGTTCCAGAGGTAGAGAAGAACACATTTCTGCTGCATCACTGAGGTGGTGGTGGTTCATGATTGCAGCCCAGACATGATTATACAGGTAACAAAGCTCAGCAGAACCAGGAGCAAATGAAGGTGCACCCCAGCAAGGCTACTCTGCGTGGTCTGTGAGGAGCACAGGCCTTGCCAAACACCATCTATGAGAGCAGAGGTCCTCAGCACCTCCAAGTCACCATGGCCCTCCCAAATATGTTATTCATGTTAACTTGTGATATTGTGATTTTTGTCAGATCTGAAAAATAAACTTTACG
>JADRCH010000269.1:2314332-2357668 GCA_019843965.1 Rhynchomys soricoides
TGTGTGTGTGTAGCCCTCAGAGACCAGAATCAGGTGTTGATCCCTGGAACTGGAGTGACAGATGGTTGTGAGATGTCATTATGGTGGAGCTGGGAATTGAACTCGGATCCTCTTCGAGAACAGTCAGTGCGCTTAACCACTGAGTCATCTCTCCAGCCCCACCTTGTGAGTCTTTGCACAGCAAGGACCATGCTGACAAATGGCCTTAGCACTCAGGCCATATGGAGCACAGACTGAGTTGCCCTATTTCATTTTATACCAGAAACGAGGAATTTTTTTTAAAAAAGGTTCATTCAGCTCATCTGAAAGTGAGGAAGCCTCTGGTGGCTGCTGCTGCTAAGGGGGACTGCTCTCTGGTGTAAGGACCATGTGCCACCACCTGAAAGGAAGAGCAGTCTTCACCAGGGATCAGACCCACAGCCCAAATACCTGCAGAGAGCAAGCCTCTCTGAGAGAAAGCAGGCTGACCCGGCAGGACACAGCTCTGTAGCCTAAGGGCAGCAGGAGCCAAACAGTCAGAAAAGAGGGGATGCATGCTCACAGGAGAAAAGCCAAGTGACACAAGTGTACACACTTGAATGTGTGCGGTCACGGGGCACCCATGGACTGAGGTTTTGGTTCCACACCATGCCCTGAGTCCAGTTTACCCACATCCTTCCTGGTACATTCTGCTTCCAGAAGCACCTCTACCTTGCTGGCTGAGTTCTCCTTGCTTGCTATTGTTCCTTTCCTGAGGGGACCGTCTCTCTGATGGTGGCTACATACCCCTAAAAGCCTCTCCTGAGTTCCTACTTCCCACGAAGCAGGGTCTCTCTTAATATTTCACCGCCATAATTGCCCCAGGCCAATTTCTTCTAAAGGAATTAAAAATGCAAATCTAATATTCTAATTGCATAATAGGATGATCTTGGCAGCTTGATCAATACTCTCCCCCTACTGTCAATAATATGGCGGGAAGGCGTGTATGTCAGAGCCCAACGGTCTCACTTTATCACTGGTCCCTCGGCCCATCCACATCTATGAGATGTGACATTTGATTAGTAGCCCCTCATCTATCAGCTCTGATTTGTGCATCCCGGAGATGCAGGCTGTCATCTCAGCATCTGCATTGCCAAGGTACCAGACAGCCCAGAGCTGATGCTTCATGATTCCAGCAACTATAGTAAATGACAGGAACAGCCTGGACCACAGCCACATGTGACACTGTCTGATGGAGTGAGGAACAGGGGCCCACATGAGTCCCCCCTCAAAATAAACATTTAAGATGAGAAATGGAAAATCCCAAATCCATGACTGTAGACACAAGGCTCAGACAGCAGTATGTAGTAGGATCCTAGCTGCTGGTGATTGCCATTTGCCTCAGTTTCCCCTTCCATTCTGTAAATATGAATTCTGGCCTGTGTTGTTCCAATCTGCAATTCGGTTTACTTCTAAAACAAGGAACCTCACACTCACGGTAGCCTGGGTGATGATACCGTCGGCTTGACTGAGATCGGATGTCTAGGCAATCTGCCAATTAGCTGGAAACATCCCAATTAACACGGAGCAACAGGGGAACTAGGTTCTCATGACAAAGGGATTTTTAAGCCCCCAGCTCTCTACCATTCGGGTGTCTTCTTTATAACTGAGACTTTCAGGTTTCAAATACCATGTCATTTAATCCAGAACACTGGCAGTCCAGTTACACGGTTAAAGCAGCCAAGGGCACTTACAGACCTACGCTGATGATTACCGTTTTCCTTCTGTACAATTTAGCACATGGGCTGCAAGGAAACTTTGAAATTCTGTTAAATCTGATTTTAGACAAGTAAGCTGATTTCAGAGCCATAATCAAGCCAAATAACCAAATTCTTTGAATAATTTTCTCCTAAATGTATTACATCACAAAACACAACTCAGAAGATGACTTAGGACTGGCAAGATGGCTCTGTGGGTAAAAGGGTGCTTACAGCAAAGCCTAAAGACCTGAGTTTGAGCCCTTATTGGTCCATAGAGAGGACCAATGGCTGCACTGTGTATTCTGACCGTCACAGACACACACACACACACACACACACACACACACACACACACACACATGGTGGCATATGCGTGCGCACGTGCATACACTAAAATGAATGTAAGAAAACAAATTTCAAGGTAATTAGTTTAGCCTTGTAGATAAGTGCTTGATACTTACCTACATACCCATGTCGCTTGTCATGAGAGTAAATTTTTCTCATCTGACTTTGTTCTTTTAGTTTCTTTGACAATTACCCATGACATCCTAGGTGTTAGGTAAGAAACTTTCATATACAAGTTTTGTTTTCTCATGTGGGTTTCTTGGTGAGCTTGGGAGTTATGGTGTTCCCCCCAGAATGAAACTATGGCAGGAAGAAACACCCCATGATTCTCTGCAGACATGGCTGTCAGAGGGAAGAATAAATGATTAATAACAAAAGCAAGAGGAAGAAGCTGAGGAGTTGATCCAGGGCAAAGGGCCCATCTTTAAAGGGGGTGGGGCTAAAGAGAGAGAAGAGGGTGGCATAAGAGGAGATGTTTCCTGAAATACGGACTCAGGGCTAATATTGATCCTTGGCAGAATTAATCATGGCGGGATGATCTGTGAGCTCAGGGACAAGAAGGCAGTGACTGCCAAGAGGCCAGCAGCCATGGCCAGTCGTCCTTGGCTAATCTTGTTTCCTGTCCCTATAGGGTTGTTAGGCAGGGTGATCAGTGTGTCTGGCCTTCAGCAAGGCACTTGACAGAGCTTCTCAGGATATTCCTGTGGACAAGATAGAGAAATGGGGCTGGGGTAGAATTCTAAGTAATTTGTAACTGGTGATCAAGGACAGCCAAAGTGCTGATGTACAGAGGCGTGGCAACATGAGAGGAGTGAGCTCTGGCCAGCCAGGCTGTGCGTCTGAGACAGGTCCAGCCCTGTGCGCACGCTCACTGGTAGCTTACATAGAACTACAGAACACACGTGTCAGAAAGTTGAGTGACATCAATGCAGGAGATATGGTTATCAGTCTACACTAAAGAATCAGGATCCTGAACGATCCGGTCCTGCTAATCCAGTGGCCCCAAACTGCCCAGAAGAAATGCAGCAGGAGTGAATACAAAGTCCCTTCATTGATTCTAAAATCAATAATGAAGAAGAGAGGCCAAGACCCTTGGCCACAGTACAGTGTGTTGAAAGAACACCTAGCCCAGGCATATCATGTCCCCATGTTATGTGGTTGCCAACAAACAAAACCTAAAGGACATGGGACTGCATTAGCTGAAATTCAGAGCCACTTAAAAAGCAGTGGCCACTGTAACTTTAATTTTTTTTTTTCAAAGCCTACTTTTAATGATGGTTCTTAAAGGCGTTAACCCCCCCTTGTCACCCAGCACCCACCAGAGGTAGTGGAAAAGAAAGAATATGGGAGAAGTAGACCTGCTTAGAAATAGTTCTTTGGAGCAAATCCCATCTGCGTTGTCAGTTCACAGATCGGCAGCAACAGCAACTCAATCCACTCCCAAGACTTCACGAATATATCAGCAGTACCTTTCGGTAGAGCCGAGATGGCGAAGGCAAATCGGCAGCAATGGCATGACTTAGCAGAGACAGCCAGGCCTCAGCTGAATCAGTATGAGTCAGCAGAAGGGACCAGGACCAAAAGGGATGCCATGAGTTCTTTGCTGTGCCTCTCTCAGAGAAGCAAAGATCAGCGAAGACACAAGACGAAAGGTTGCACAGCTAGCTCTACAAGCAAGCCTCTTTCACAGTCCGTTGAGTCCTGTTTATACTTCCTCCAAACATCCTGTGTCCTCCATGGGTCCTGCCTTACCAAGTGTCTTGACTCAGCATGAGAGTCTGTATCAGCTGTCATCACTCTGCCAATCAGCCTGAGTCCTAAGAAGCGGCAAGAAACCACCAGCACACCACCAAAAGTCTTTTGGTGTGTTTCTCTCTGTGGAATCAGGACAAATGGAGCTCAACGACACAATGTAAGGCCGATACATGTGTGTCGTTAGCAAAGAGTCTTTCATCACGTGTCCTTTCACATGTTCCTTTAGCAGAACATCCTCTCTCCTGTGTCTGCTTCAGGAAAACACACCTTCACGTGTTTACACCAGCAAAACACCATCCGACACAACTGACTTTCCAAAGGAAAGCAGAAGATTCCCCTTCTGGCCATCCTGTCTCAGATGGACAGTAGGGTCAGGTCAGGCACTGCACTGTAAGACAAACCAGAGAAAATTCTGGGCATAGGAGCGGTGCTGGAGAGAGATGTTCAGAAAGCAGGGTAGGATGAGGAGAATAGACGCTGCCAGCAGTGATTCACACATCGTTTGAACGGCTTCCCCTACCAAAGGCTCTGTGTCCTGAAGGTCAATCCCATCCTGGTATCAGTTGGTAGAAAGGTAACCCCGTGAGTGTTTAGTCTCCTGTTGCCGTGATGAGACACTGACCCAGAGGAAGGGTTTACTTGGCTTATTCCTCATGTCACTGTCCGTGAAGAGAAGTCTAAACAGGAGCTTAAGGCAGGATCCTAGAAGCAGGAACTGTCACAGAGATCATGGAGGAACACGGCTGGCAGACCTTGCTTACCCTGCTCTCTCATACCATCCATACTGCCCACAGGGGTCACAGCCTTCCCAAGTCAATCATCAGACAAGAAGCTGCCCATCCATGTGTCCATGTGTCAATCCGATGGAGGCGATCACTCAAGAGTGCCTCTTCCTAGACCACTCTAGGTTGTGTGAAGGTGATGAGACCAGCCAGCACAGCTGGGGGGGGTAGCCCAGCGGTAGTGCTTGTTTGCTATGTACAAGGCCCTGGGTACCATCCCAATTCACTAAAAATCTTATTCCCTCTGGGAGGTAATCCGGTTTAGGTAAGGTCATCGTGACAAAGCCATCGTAAGTGGAAAGAGAGTTGAGAAGAGGGCAGAGAGGGAGCCCACAGTAACTCAGACACAAATGCTCTTCTTAATCAAGTGATGCTGTAGCACCAGGAATGTCTTCCTGCCATGGCCACACTCCTAGACCGTAGACTCTAGAGATGTGAAACAAAATGAGCCATGCTTTATCAGAAGGATGCATACTCACTATCATGAAATAACCAGAAACGGATGCACACAGGAAAGGCCAGTGCCCACCATGTACTGCAGAGAGCTAACACCTGAGGAATGAGAAAACAGTCACTGCTCTGTGAAGATGGCAGGCACTCCAGCGGCACAGAGAAAGTTCTAGAACAGCAGGGTGACCCTGTGTATGACAGAGTTCTGCTTCATGAAGTACTGACAGGGCTCACAGGCTGGGGTGTCTGGAAGCGCATTCCATAACAAAGTAAGACATAGTTTTGTGTGAGCTGGGGATGGAAGTATTTTTCTGTGTTGACCGTGGATCTGGAATATGTGCCATTAGGGTTTGATGTGGAATGTCCTCCATGGATTGTGCTCTTGAAAGCACAGTCCTTAGTTCCACAGCTAGAGCTGGGGAACTTTAGAAGGTAGAGTCTTCCTGGAGGAAGTAGGTCACTAAGGTTTTATAGCCTGGCCCGGCCTAATGTTCACTTTGCTCCAGACTGTGCATCCAGTGTGGTCAGCTGCCTTCCGTCTGCTGCCATGATTTCCCGTCCATAATGGACTGTGTCCTTTCTAATGAACCCCAAAGCCCCCCCATGAGGTTGCTTCTTTGCTGAGAGCTTTCGGTGCCACTTCTAGGAATTTGGCATTTGTCACTGGGCTCAGACAAGGAAGTAGGCTCAGATAAGAATATTAGAAGCAGTGACCATGGGGCTTTGTTTACTACTTTGCTCAATTACTACCGTATGTGATCTCTTTGCTTACTACTTTACTTAATTACTATCTTGTATGATCTCCTTGATTACTACTTTGCTTGATTACTTTGTCTTTGATCTAAGAACTGACCATAATTTTTGGATGTACCTAGAATGGTATAAAAGCAGGCTGGAGAGAAATAAACCTGCTTCAGCCTCAGAATGGGCTGGAGTCATGGTATAATTTTGTCTAATTGCTTTTCTTCTTTTTCAGTCCTCACTCCCTCCCTTGAGACCCTGTTGACTGGCTCAGCTGGCTTGGTCACTTCTTGTCAGGCATTTGGTCACAACAACAATAAAAAGAGCTAATATCTTAATAGAGGCCTTGGTCAATTATAATTTCAAGATACCTTGTATATGCACGGTGGAGCTGTACTGAGACAATGAAATTGACCATCTCATGCTGGGCTTCACAAAGGAGCTTGACTTTCACTGACTTTAAGTATGCGCACTATACCAAGCCACGGAATGGAGGAGGATAATTGGTTTCGTTGTTTTGGAGGCTGATCAAGGAAGGATTCTCAAAGCAGTTAGCAACCAGCATTGCTAGAGGCTGGGTGTCCAGTCAGTCCCTCTGGAGCTCAGGCACGGCCCTGGCGATTTCGTGTGCATGCCTCATCTGACAGCTGGATCTCTGTTCTCCCTTCCGTGTTGACCTCAGTTTTCTGTGTCACAGCCCTGCCCACTGTAATATGCCCAGAGTCTTGGCTCATAAGTGATAACCATGTTTGCCACATACGGTAGCTTGACCACAGCCTAATTGAGAGTACGCTGCATTCACTGTCATCTTGATTTATTTCTTAGAGGCAAATCAGGGATTAAAAAAGAAGATACAGCACAGGATATGAAGTCATTTTAAGGTCTATCTGCTGAACAAACCTCAGCCAGACACCTAGAACCAGAGTCAACAATATCAAGTGGCTGAGAAAGAAGGTGGGTAGGTCAGAGTGGCTCTGCCCTGGAGAGCTCACCAGGATGTCTTTGTGTTCCTCTCTGCTCATTGCCCAGCTAGATCAAGAACACTTTGGGTTGCAGGTACTCTAAATAGTGACTGGAGGAGGCACAGGTCTGGCACGAGCTCATAACCCACATAGCAAGGTGAGGTAAGGCTATGTGGTAGCCACCTGGAGCTCCTTCCTCATCTCTCTGAGGAAAACCCAACTTACACCACTGAAGCTCATGAGCCCACCAGACTGAATGGCTAACCCTGCTGGGTTGGTTTGTGTCGGCTAATCCCCAGACCTATGGCCATTAGTTAAGCAGCTTTGTGTCCCCAAGCGGTACCCATAAGCAGGGGAGTTCCTAGGCAGCTCTTAAACATGGTGTCCTATTCAGTAATGGCAGCTTCCAGGGCCCAGAGCTGTGGCTTGACCCAACCCTCAGCCTAGTTTATGACTAGGTAGTCCTTCATCTGAGGTGAAGTGCTTACGAATTCACTCTGTGGCGTGCAGCCTCACACAGGAGAGGCTGCTCCGAGTTTCTTCTTCAGACCCTGCCTCAGGGAGAGAGAGGGAGGTGGGGGGGGGTGAGGGAGAGGGCAGGTAGGACTTTATATTTTGTCGTTCCTTTCTTATGAAAGGGTGGGAAAGAGACTTGGAAGACATCTGGACATTCAGGTCTCCTGCAGTGTCCTGTTTGAGAAGCCACACCGAGCATCCCCAGCGACCTGACGCCCTCTTCTAGACTCCACAGACACGTGCACTCCTTTACACACATACACATATTTGCATAACTTAAAATAAAGCGAACCTCTTTTGTAAGGAGGTTCACCATTGGGCACCTCTAATCCAAGCCACTGCCTCCAACCCAATGGGACACCACGATAGTCAGATAAATGCTTCAAAAGTGAACACTTGCCATACATATTCCTGATGCCCATGGGGAAGTTATTAATGGCAAGAATGGTAAGTGACAGGCCACAAAGCAGCTGGGCTTGTCCCTTCCGCCAAATACTCACACCCTTCACGTGGGACTGTGTTGTCAGCTCTCCATCTCTGCAGCAAACAGCTGAGGCCATAGACTCACAAACCGGAAAGGTTTGTTTTGGGTGACTCAGCAGTGACCAGCTGCTCCCATTGCTTTGGCTTTGTGCTTTGGCAGGGACTTGGGGCAGAAAATAGCTACTCACCTCAGGACCAGGATGTCAAGAACAGAGGAAGAATCAGAGTCTCATAATCCCACTGGAGAACACTGCCACAGGTCTCTAAATGTCACCACTTCCAAGAGCAACACACTGGAGATGAGATTTAGCTTTAAATATGTGAGTCTTTAGGGAGCATTCCAGGGCCAACTCAGCTGCAACTCTTCTCATCAAGAGTAGGGCTTCGTTCCCACTGTTGAAGCTGGCCAGTCATTATAACTAAGGGAAACAACGCAGTGAGCCTGGGGAACTCATTCAGTCAGTGCTGAGTCTGACCCTTGGAGCCCATCTAAAAAGAAAGCCAACTGTGCTAGCATACACTCAGGGGCCCCGCAGGGTAAGCAGAGTCAGGAGGGCCTCTGGGATTTGCTAGCTATCCAACCAACATCACTTGTGGATTCCAGGCCAGTGAGAGTCCATGTCTCAAAAAGACAGGGAATAGAATCTGAACAAGAACATTTGAGGATGTCTTCTGGCCACTGCATGCATCTGCACACAGGTACCTACTCCCTGACACTCACTCTCTCTCTCTTTCTCTCTCTCTCTCTCTCTCTCTCTCTCTCTGCCTCTTGCTGTTTCTGTCTCAATGTCTTTGTCTGTCTCTGTCTCTCTGTGTCTCTCTCTCTGTCTTTCTCTAGTATGCACACATAACACAAACACAAACGTACACAGGCATGCATACATGCACATGCAGGCATACACACACACACACACATACACACTTATGTACTATAAGAGTCAGCATGTCAAGTTGGGACCTAGGCACTAAGAGTCTCTGCATGTTTCTATCTCTAACTTTTAAGCCAGACCCAGTCTCCATGGCAACACTCCCAGGCTACTCTGATGGAGCATAAGAGACCATGTGGAGTAGACACTCACCACTCAATATGATGCCATCCTGATGTAGCCAGCCCCAAGCTGACCCAGTATCTGACTACATGCACAGAAACAAATTCATCTGGGATGAGCAGCGCCACCCAAGGCCAGCCCAGTTCTATAGACTCAGGGATGAGACAAAAAATGGCTGGATATTTAAACTATGCAAACATGGGATGTTTGTTAGTCAGTGAGAACTGACCAATACAGGCTTCTAGTTTATCCTCAAATGTTCACCTTCTGTCTCTTCCTTCCTGTGGCCACCTGAAACCATTTCCTGGAGCCCCAAAGACTTAGACCTAAAGTTGGAGGAAAGGCCTTGGGAATCCGGCTGAATCACCATCCGTTTCCACTTACAAAAAGCCTTTGCACAGCATATTCACCTCAACCTTGGGAGTCCGCCTCCTTCCTTTGTTACCTATGAGTCTATTCTCCTGAAGAGCAGCAATGGCATTGATTTCAGCCTACGGTTGCTGGAGAAATATTAAACCCTATTGATTTGAAACTCAGGATCAGTTGCAAGTCGGGCACTCTGCATATTCTGAAGATGGGCAATTTAATGTCTTCAAGCTGAAAAGCAGTGGCAGCTTCAAAGTGGGGGTGGGAGGCAGTCCTTCAGGCCAGCTTTCTCATCCTGTCTTCCCCTACGAAGGATGGACCATGTCATGTTGACTAATCCTTCGTTCTCTTCCCCAGGAGGCAGTCGTCTTTCTTCTTTCAATGAGCACCAGCATGGGAACACACAACAGGTCATCTCTTGTTATCCATGCATCGAAGACCATACTCATGGTTCCTTCATGCCCTCAAGACACCAGCAAAAGCCACATTGGCAGTAAGCAAAGATATCCTACTTGGAGAATCCGATAGACCCTGCTAACTGCTATGACATTCACTGTCTCTATGATGTTTCATTGACACTCACCCCACAACATAGCCATTGCCAGAAGTCTTTCCTCTAAAGTGTTCACAGGAAACTTCTGAACTAGACTTCTGAAATAAACTGTTTCAAGGTGAGTCAAGAGTTGAGGTCCAGAATAGGCAGGATATCTGAAAACGTACAAGTCTAAGGGTGTGACAGTCTACTAGATGCATGTTCTGTAATGTATGCTTACACTGTTCTTAGCATGTGCAAAGAGCACAGTGAAATATGCAAAGAAATATATTTGCAAAAAATGGATGGACTTAGAATCTATATAAGCAAGGTGACCCAATCTCAGAAAGAAAAAAAAATCTCCCTCATATGAAGATCCTAGACTATAATGTATCTATTCATACATGTAAATAAATATACATATGTACAAAGGACAACCAAAGAGGTGATGGGGAAAGACAGAATTCAGGCAAAGGATACATGTGTCATGGAAGAGAGCTAATTTTTTTCCTATTTTGACTATTTTTTTGTGGTATATGCATGCATAAAAATGTAATTAATAGTAAAAGTGTAAAACCCTCAGTAACACTGCATTGCTCAGAAAACCCTTCTAACTGTGGAGAAGTTCATTAAAACTCAGAGTCAGGGATGAGGCCAGAGTTTGTCTATTTTAACCTAGCTGTTTGATGTTTTATTTGTGAGTTCATTATAATAAAGTGGTTTTTATTTTATTTAAGAATACTGGTTCACGTCTCTAGATCCTTTTATTGCTCTGGATTAAAAAAAAAAACAACCCACAGCTGCTTGGTCATCCAATGCCATATCACATCCTGGTGACACACAGAACCACAATGGCCACCCCAGCTTCTACAATCAACCCCTTGCCGAAGAGGTGAGAAGCCACCTTGCATTGACTGAGACGAAGAGATTTGCTGAGACACAGCAGCACTCCCGATGTGCTCTCTGCTGGCTAAGCATTATGTCAGTGGAGACATTCTATCCCTACTGGATTATGAGTCATCACCCAGATGGTCTTTAATCAGATCTCCTGGGATCCAGCCTCTCTTTCCATGAGAAAGAATATTCTAGTTTCCTAGACAAACTTCTATGTGTCTCTTTCCCTGAGGGGTAAATTTGTCTTTCATGTTCATTCATGTTATAGATGTCAGGATTGCCTCTTTCAGGGCTGAATAGTATTCCCTTCTATTGTATGTAGCCTGATTTTTTCATCTGGATCAGCTGGTATGTCTCGGGCAGATTGCTACCAATTATGAATAACACTGCAACATAAGAGCATAAGACTGTATCTGGGATTTCATATCCTTTGTCTCTACCCAGAACTGAGCTTGCTGGACCACATGACAGCCCTGTTTTTAGCTTGCTGAGATGCCTCCATGCCTATTTTTCATAATGTCTTTATCTAACTCTGTAAGAGGGCACAGCATCACCAACATGGCTTGACTTCTGCATTTGGTAGCCCTGGTGTTGATCTCATGGTCACATTTTGCATTTTTCCGGTGGTGACTAAAGTTGGGCGCTCTCTCCTGGACTAGCTACACATTTTGTCTTCTGTAGAAAAGTTTATATTTAAATTCTCCGTACTCTTCAATTGCATGAGTTCCCTATATATTTTACAAACGTATAAAATGTTTTTAAAATACATAAGAAAAATATTAAATCTCAGTTTCTACTTTCGCCCAAATTATTGAAAAATAATTCAGAGTATCTCATGATTAACCATGGACATTGCATCTAGCATTTGACAGCTTGGGTAAATGACTTATCATTCGTAAGATAATTATGAATAAATATGAATAGGAGTGGCAAGATGGCTTGGCTCAGTGAGTAAAGGCAACTGCACCAAAGCCTAATGACCTGAGTTCAATCCCGGGCTCCACATGCTGGGAGGGGAGAACCAAATTTCAGCTGGCCAGATCTTTAGGGATTAACACCACCTGGCTCTGACTTTGGCAGGAAACCTCATAAACCTCATAGCTTATTCAATATTTTTATAGGAGTCAGGACATGGGGGACATTGGAGCAAACACTCATGAAGGTGACACTAAGCACACTGGGGCAGATACTGGGTGCCAAAATTACCCCCACAGGCCTTGACTTTATACCAGGATGCCCCAGAGCATCATTTCCCAGCTGACGCAAGGTAGTCCCAAGAGTGAAGAGTGGTTTGTAGACAAGGTTTCTTGTGTGCACACACAGGAAATCATAGCACAGAAACAGCTGTGACGTACCTGTTCTGTTGCCACCAGAGACAGTTAGGAAAGCCTGAAAAAGCTCCTCAGGAAAAAGAGAGCAACAACCTAGGTGAAGAAAATGAACAACATCTCCCCGTGGTGAGCCAGGTGGAGGGTGAGAGTCTGGGCGGGCATTCCACGTCTTGCCTGGTGGAGGGTGACATGGTGTGTTTGCTTGCTATCTTAGATTCGTCTCTGTGACTTGGTAAATATTGTGTCCCAAAGGAACTTAAGAGAAAAGGGTTTATGTGGCTTACCCTTCCGGGTCACAATCCATCACTGACAGAAGTGAGAGCAGCAACTCAAGTGGAACTTGAAGACATGATCCCTTGCTGCTCTATGCACCACCGCCTCCAACCAGGAAACTTGCTCTCAGCCAAGGAAGCACAGAAGAGACCATCCGGAAACACTGCTTGCGGACCTGCTCCCAGGCTCATGCTTAGCCTGTTTCCTTATAAAGCTCATCTGCCCAGGCCCACTGCTGCCCCAGGGGGATGACCCCTCCTGCATCAATTAGCAATCAAGACAATCCCACACATGTGACCACAGGCCAATCGAATCTAGGTAATTTCTCCGTCTTCCTGCTCAGGTGATTCTTGGTTGTGGTAAGCAGACATTTAAAACCATGCAGCCACGGTGGCAAGCTTAGGGTCTTTACCTTAAGCACACTGCACCAAGAAACTAAGTTTGCCAACATTAAGAAAACTAGAACCCCGAGTTCCAACACCTCTCGCTGAAGATGTTGTGTGTGACAGTCCAAACTCAAGATGACAAGCTCCCCTTTCCTGCATGGTCAGAACTTCTAAATAAAAACTCCAGGTCTCAGGACTGGAGAGATGGCCCCACAGCTAGGAGCACTGGTACTTTGAGAAGATCTAAGTTCAGTTCCCAGCACTCACATGAAGGTTCACAACTGTCTGTAACTCCAGTTCCAGAGGATAAGACACCCTCATACAGACATACGCGCAGGCAAAACACCAATGCACATGGAGTAAAAATAGATTTAAAACTTTTTAAAATTAAAAAAAAAAAATCCATGTTTCAGCATCTCATAAAAAAAATGGGTTTAGCAATTCAACCTACCTACAAAGTGTTACTGTGGAATTGAAAACTCAAAAACATAAAAAAGTCTCAGAACAGTGTGTGAACAGTACGTGCCCATTTGTCATTCTGGTTTAACTGCAGATCTGTTATCTTTCTCTCCCTTATCTGAGGGATGAGGGGGAAACCCCTGGGGTATCTTTTCCAGCCCTCGTTGTGCTAGGCACGGTCTGTGGTTGGAATCGTGGAATCTGCTTTCTTGTGGCATTTTGCTACAGTTCACAGTTATTGATCTTGGTTTCTGGGAACAACATGGTTACATAGTAGATGCTTTCAGACCCAATTTTGTTTATAAAAGGGTCACAACTTCCTAATCTTGACACAGGAATAACCAGCTGGGAGTCTGGGGCTCTCATGCCACCTCAGCCTGGCACTCACGGAGGGTCTTTCAAAAACAAAGTGGAGCTTAGATCAACTAGACTCTCCCATCATGGCAATGAGAAAGGTGGACTAAGACAGCTTCATTGATCATCCCCAGGAGGTTACGTAATCAATCAGTCATTGGTGACAGATGCAATGCTTCTTGTTTGAAATCCTGCAGGCTAGCTTTATGATTGCTGACCCTTTCAGTGTCCAGGACAAAGGTGTTCCCATCAACCCATTTCACAGATATGGACTGAAGCCTAGAGACTCCTCCCCTGGGAAGCCACACAGAATGAGTGCCTGTGTTCTTTTCATTATTAATTTTAATTGCATGCTTATGTGTGCATCTTAGGGGAAGGGGCATACAAGGGCAGTGCATGCAGGGTCTCCAGAAGAAGGTTCCAGATCCTCTGAAGTTGTAGTCACAGGCCGTTGTGAGCTGCCCAGCATGATAATGGGAACCAAACTCCAGTCCTCTGAAAGATTAGAGCCAGCTCTTAACCGCTGGGCTATCTCTCCAGTCCCCAGCATCTGTGTTCTTATCAGTGATAATAATGCACTTCGATGTCTGGAGATGGTCCTAAAGACAGGGTGGAAGGAATGAGAAGGAGGCTAGCATATCCGCATCACAGTGTTGGATGTGTTGAGGGGCCCTGGAGGAGACAGGCATCTGCTTGGAGAAGGCAAGGGGAGAAAACAGAATGCATTTTTACAGTGGAAGGTGAGCACACAGCACCAGTCCTGTATCAGGTTGTCATGGGAACCTCCTGAGGAGCCCTGGACCCCTCCCTCTAGCCACACCACAGTGGCCCTAGAGGAGGGTTGCAACACTTATGGTGTCACCTCCTTGTTTGTAATGTTAATGACCTTGCCTGACCTTTGTTATGTAACAGACACAGTACCTCTCCCTAGAGGAAACCAACACAGAGTACACCGGAACTCACCACAGTCTGGAACTAAAATCCCATCAGGCCTTTGGGTCAATGGAAATATTTTCTCCTGTGACAGTGATAGGAGCCAGATTCTTCCTGGTCTAAGTCCAGAGGTGTGGAGGCAGTTGTGTCTTTGAACAGAGTCCCATCTCTGTTCTGCCCCCTAGAACTGGCTGTGGGGCAGAGGGCTCACCTGGCAGGAAGCCGGTGCTGAGATAACGCCAGGACCCCACACATAAAAGGGTTGTACCCTTTCAGTGTGTGTGTCTGCTTTTTGTTCTGGGTCCACACTGCGTCATCAGCAGCTGTCAGAAATATATCTGAGCACCCAAGAACACACCTTCTGTTGTCTCCACTGTCTGGAAATAGTCTCCAAGCCTATGCCAAGGAAAACCTTGAAGGAGGGAGAGGCTGGGTTATGCTTTCTGGTAAAGGCTATAGAAACCTCATCAATCCAATGGAAGAGACAAACTGCAGGAACTCTACAGAAGCTGTAATGCCACACCATTCTAAGGATGTTCAAAATGCCAGGACCTCTGTGAGTGTAGGGTGCAATGTCCAAAGCAACAACAGGAAGGTGTGACTGTCCACATTCATCCTCAACTGAGCCTCTGCTGTCCAATGGAGTGGACTCTGACTGCAGCTGTCCCAGCACAATGTCCTCCAGGAGCTCGTGTACATACATCCTAACACACCACAGCATGTACATATCCAAGCACACACAGGCTGATGTGCAAGCACACCAATATATTAATTGACATGTATATATGATTCATGTACACACCCAAACATGTTGACACGCCCTCACACTAACACATGAACTGACATGTACTCATGGTAGCATGTACCTACCCAAATACATACATCCTGACGTGCACATACAAGTGCACACACCTTAACACGTACATACCGAGCGTGCGTGGGCACACACACACAAACACAACACATGCTGACAAGCATACATCCAAGCACACACACTAACATATGAACTGACATATACACATGCTAGTGTGCACATACCCTGACATACACACATGAACTGATATACATACACATACCAACACATACACACACATATAGACACATTGATATGCACATGGGATGGAGTCAACTTGACAGGATACAGATTCATCTAGAAGGCACACATCTGGACATATCTGTAAGGGAAATTCTAGATTAGGTTAGCTGAGATAGGAAGAGCCACACTGAATGTGGACAGCACCATGTCATGCACTGAGATCCTGGACCAAATAAAAAGGAGAATGAGCATCAGCAGTCCTGATTGCAGACACAAGGTTACCAGCTACCACAGCTTCCTGTCATGATGAACTGTAAACCAGACTGGCCTTGAACTCAGAGAGATCCTGCCTCTGCTTCCTGAATGCTGAGATTAAAGGCTTCTCATGTCAAGGTTTCACAGGACTGGGTCAGGGGTCAATGGTCTGTGTCCCTGTCTGGGTTTAGAGCTCAATTGAACATTGATTTTTTTTCAATGATGAAAGTTCAGTAATATTTTTTTAAATATTGTTTTACTCCTGTTTTTCCCTCGGTGCACTTCTGCAACTCCCGCATTTTAGACCTCCTCTCTGTCCCTTTTACCCTCCTGAGCTACATCCTCAGTGGGATTCTCAGCTCCATTTCCAAGCCTGTCTTAGTTGCACTCATAGCTTGTCTGTTCCCAAGTCCACCTGTTTCCCCTTCACTTTGCATAGCAAACTGTATTCCTCATTTTGTCACACTAAAAATCCAAACACTCCCATTTTCAGATTCCTTGGATGTCACCTTCATCTGTAGTTCTAGTGACTTCTCCCACTTGGTACAGGACTTGCCTATCTCTCTTGAGGGATGTAATTTCCTCTGTGGTGGTTCGAATAGGCATGGCCCCCGAAGACTCATGTGTTTGAATGCTTAGCTATAGGGAGTGGCGCTATTAGGAGGCGTGGCCTTGTTGAGTAAGTGTGGCCTTGTTGGAGGAAGTGTGTTACTGTGGAGGTGGGCTTTGAGGTTTTCTATGGCCTAGTGTGACACACAGTCTCTTTCTGTTGCCTGTGGATCAAGACAGAACTCTCAGCTCCTTCTCCAGTACTATGTCTGCCATGTTTTTTGCCATGATGATAATGGACCAAACCTCTAAAATGGTAAGCCAGCCCCAATTAAATGTTGTCTTTTCTAAGAGTTGCTTGGGTCATGGTGTCTCTTCACAACAACAGACCCTAACTAAGACATCCTCCAATATTTCAATCATAAGCATGTCTGGCTGTGCACAGTGAGTGAGATGCGAACCTGTCTGTGGCTTGTATTGGCTCATGAATAAATCTGACTGCTGTGTCCTTGAAGTGACCCCTCTAAGGGAATTACAGCCTTGGCATCTGCTGGTCCCAGGAAGTCCACCAGCTCTAAGCTATTTTTCATTTGCTTCTATACTATACCATTGCTTGATGTGGGGCCTTGGTTTGTGTCTGGCTGGTGCATTTGGTCTTGAAGCCACAGACTATGCAGGCCTGTTCATTAATTCTTTCCTACCTAAGGTTGGGTGTGACACAAGAATGGCCTTTACTTCTAGGGTTCAAGGTCTCCTCAAACCTTTTGATTGGACACTGCCTTACTGCTCTGTGTATAAAAATTCCTTATTATGATCTGGTTCTGGCCCAGCTCTGAATTCTTGCCTCAGCCCCCAGATTTCTTCCTTCCCTGTGTTTGAATTTATGAGTGGATTTTCATGATTTTCAAATTTTGGAATAATCAAAGGGGCTTTCCGGTGATCTCAGTTCATCTTGACCAAACACTGTGGAAGAATGTTGGAAGCGTTGGAACAGCCAACACTTGCCCACACACGAGTCCCTTTCATTCCCCTCTTCTGTGCCTCAGAGAGCAAGATTGAACAAAACAAGCAAAAGAAACAAAGAAACAAAACCCAAAGGGCCGGTGTACTCCGTAAGGCAACAAGCTAGCCTCACAGAAGCTTCTGCAAGAGGAAATACTTGAAGAGTGAGCTCGGGACTCCACCCCCCGCATCTTTGGTATGCTCATCAAAAGCAATCAGGTTAGTTCAGTCGAGGAGAAGTCGCAATCCCTGCTTCCCGCCCCGCAGGGACACAGTTCACTTTATGAGAAGCACTGCTTTTCTTGGAAACACAATTTTGCGCAGAGGACTCTGTCTTCACAGTTCCTCACACACCCCCCATTGATGCTCAGGAACTCTGGGTATGTGCGTGTCTGGATGCAAAGCTGAGCAGGCCTAGCCGCTCAATAACACACAATAGAAATGTTAACTGCACTATTGATTTCTGATTACGTTTGTATTGCCTGTTTAATTTTATTTTCTTTGCAGGAAATTTTTTAATCAAAAATCCAGTTATTGAAAAGGCCCACAAGCCAAGCGATGCCGGTGAGACGGGAGGAAACGCAGTCATTAAACCTGCAGGATGTTCCTCCTTCACCCTTCACCCTCCCCCAGCCAGGGTCAGAACCCAAAGCTCCTCCATATCCAAGCAAGAGTAAATGCATGTGACCTTCAGCTCCACAGAGGTTCACCTACTCTGATTAACTTTGCCATGTTATCCCATTAAATAAAAACAGTTTTGACACCCAGAGACTAAAGCACCCTCGAGATAACACAATAACGTCCTGCAATCATTTCAAATTGAATTACAATAATTCGTTTAGGTGACCATACATATTTGTTATGTGTAATATGAAACATCGCAAAATGAAATCAATAGGAATGTTTCTTGTTAATGAAGATATACTGGGCTGTTATGTGTGGGTTGTGGACTCGATACCACAGAAATCTTATTTGTATTATAAATTTCAGAGTATCCTGAGAGTTATAAATGAAGATAGCATTTCTTAGAGAAGTGATGGCTGGTCATTTAGGAAATTATATCATCAATTTGATGTCATTTCTTGGTCTTTCAAGGTCTTTGCATAATAACGTAGTCTTTGAGTTCAGGTTTTAAAAAACAAACTTCTGACTCAGTGACTGCATATAATGGATTGCAAATAAAGTCCTAGCCAAACTTTTACTTTAAAATGATAGTCCTCAAAATAATCTAGCTTTACCTGAAGATCTATGCCATAACATCTTAACACACATTTCAAGAAAGGTTTTTCCTCTTATCATGAAAACTGAAGCTATTAAGTAGGGATAGGTAGGTAATTACATGTAATGATACAAAGGATAAAATTACATACATATTTGGGAGGGAGTGGCACGTGTCATGGTGTTGTGCATATGAGAACAACCTGTGAGAGTCAGTTCTCTCCTTCTGCCGTGTGGATCCGGGGGATGTCAGGCTTGGCAGCAAGCACCTTAACCCATGGAGCCACCCCACTGGCTATATATACACACCCATAGGTACATACATACACACACACACACACACACACACACATACACACATACATATGCACACATGCATATGCACACAAGCACACACACACAAGCTAACCACTGAGGCTGTAATGAGTGCCACTAGAATGCCATTGAGCCACACATTAAATATTAAATATTATACAGTACAGAGTACATATGTTTTCTTACACATATCAACAAATAAAATAAGATTGTCTAAATTTCTATTAACTAAACGTCTTCTCCATGTGCTTTTGAAAGACAAACTTAACGATGTTTATGGTGCAATTTCAATGAACAGTTGGTAAATATCTGTAAAAAGGAGAAAGAATTTGTCAAGTTGGGCATTAGGACTCTACTGGCATGCCTGACACCACCACTCACGTTCTGTACTTCTGGGGACCTGATGCACACCTCCAGTAAGGTCCCTAGGAATGGTCTCTCTAGTGAGAAAGAAGGTTGTAGACCACAAACCCAAATTTGTTATCGCCATCTTCTTACAGAGCACTGTGGTCTCATTGCTCACTTGTGGCCTGTCTTTCTTGGGACCCTTCCTGTGCTCTTTCCACCAAATCTTCTTAAACCATCAGTGTCCATGACTATGGACCAAAAGCAGCTCCCAACCTGCCTGAGCTGACCACAGGATCTCCTGTAGTCCACCTCTATCCCTGTGAGAGTTGGCTGAGTAGGGATGGCATCCACACGGAAGCTCGAAAGAGCCCAGTGAAGGGTTGGACTTGACCTTTGCCCGACCCTGAGGCTCCATGGTCCTCTAACTTGACTTCAGATCCTCACTACCTGTTCTCTTTCACCCTGCCATCCACATACCTTTATGCTCTTTAGGAAACCCTGTGAACAAGATGGCTCCTCCCAGTCTCCTGCTGTATTGGCATTTCAGGACCTTCTCACTCTCCTTTGTAGGCAGAGAGAGTCCTCGGATGAAAGTCCCATGTGGAAGGAGCAGGGGACCTGGAGGACCTAGCTTGTCCACAGCTCCTGGAACTCCGTGTCTCTGCTTAGGTCTTCTGCTCCCATAATTCTGCCTCTAAGGGAGAGTCCTCCATACCTATGCAAGGACTTCTCCATATCATCAACAGACATCCAGATCTTCAGTATCGCCCCCCCCCATGCTCGCAATCTGCCCACCCTAAAAAATATAGCTCCCTAGACCACGCCCACCCACCTAGTGTAAGGTAACCGCTTAGCCTTTCCTTCCCAGTTAATTTTCTTGAAACAGTAGCTTAGGCTCCCCTCTGGCTCTCCTTCCCTCATTCCCCTAGCTCATCATTACCACCACATGAAACTGCCTTAGCCAAAATCCCGAGGCCAGAGAACCTTCCAATCCAATCATAAGCTCCGTCTCGTTCATCGAGACCACGGATTCCCAACCTTGTAGCATTTACATTCATGGATCCCCAGATTGTGTCTTCCATGCAATGATCTCTCCTTCTTCCTTTTTATAAACGTGCGTTGTAAATTGTGACCTTGTAAAGCACAGAGAATGCTGTTTATTGGACCCAGCAATACGCATGCCCTTTGTGGTCCCGCCCACTGTCTGACGCTCATCCTCCTGATAGGATCGAGACATCTTCGCTTTTCCTGCCCACCTGTCAGTCTCTGGGCCCTCCTGCCCCGGCCCACTTCCACTAAAGGCCTACAAGATGGTTCATCAGGTGACCTTTCAGTCACTCCCCTCCCTCTTGGATGTGTTGCTGATTTGTCCTGTTGGACACGTTGGTACCATGGGACATTCTCACTGTGGATCAAGATCTGCTTGTACATCTCAGAAATATCGTTCCGCTGTGCCCCTTTCCCAGCCCTCTCATCCCATGAATCTGACTTTAGTTCAGGTTCTTTCTATCCTTCCTTGACAAATCCCCTTATCTGCCTCTCATCTACTTTTTAATCTCTGTTCACATATTTTATCTTCCCCCCACTAAAATCCTATCATGTCTCCTTCCTATACAAGGGGCTTTCTGGCCCCCCCCCCCCCCCCCCCCCCCCCCCCCCGGCACGCATGAGGCCCTGACTGTAATGCAGGCCACCAGAACCTGCTCATTCCACGTCTTCCACCCATCACGTGTCTCATTTTCCAAGCTGAACTGCCTGTCTTTCTTCGGTGATCCCTACACATGGAGCTAAGTTTAAGTCACCCTTTAAGGTTCCCCCAGAACATTCCTCTTCTGCTCTATGGCGAGTCTGTCCCTCTGTATATCCATCCCTCTGTCATGTTCCTCCCTACTACCTGCTTACCACCTTGGACCTCTGCTCACGTCCAGAAAGCTGGGTTGTTCTGGTCTCTTCCTGACCTGGAATGAGTTAAGATTCCTCCCTTGTGGACGAGTTAAGATTCAACTTCTCTTGCCTCCAGAACATGTTCATTTGTACAGAGGTGGCCTTCTGGGCTTAATCAAAAATCAATAACACGACCAGCAGTTGAATAAACATTTCCATGGACACAGGACACAGCTCTCAGATAATTTCAACAAACATTACAATTCTAGAGCTGCCACGAGGCGGCTTTAAAGGGAGCCAAATGAAGTTAGCATTCTAAATTACTCCCGTGTCCTCTAAAGTTACTGCTTAGTGACCCACAGGCCCAGAACCTTCACCAGGAGTATACACAACATCTGGGCTAGTGTTTGACCCCACACATGGCCAGCTGTCTGGTAAGGTCAATGGTCACAACCATCAACCAAACAGAGATCCCTCTGACTTTAAAAAAATGTGCATAGCTTGATTCTCTGACACATGGGATAAGGAAGCCCACCACTTTCATATCACTGAAGGGGAACACCCGAACAGACCCGAACAGCTGTCAGCCTCAACACAAAGCATGACTCTGCCTTTTTTTTTTTTTTTTTTTTTTTTTTTGTAAATTGGCTTGTGCTTAAAATTGCTCAAGAAATTTGGAGATGCAAGCAATGGAATTAGGGTTTGAACTCTGACCCAGGAGACAAAACCTTGGCAAGTCAGTATGTTAAACTATATTAAAATGTATGGCTCCCAGGGGAGAGATCAATATTTTTTCTTTTCTGTCCATAAAGAGCATATCTTAAACACCAGTAGGAAATAACTACTGGCCCATGTACACAGACACAGCAGACAGATTTCCAGGACTCCTACCCTGCCAGGCCACTCATGTGAAGGAAGAGAAATAGGAAGGACTTCCAGACAGAATATCTAAGACACTCCTATGCTTGCTTACTTTAAAACCAAGAAGAAAGCAGCTGTCACTTACGAAACTGTCCATCACACAGTTGCCACCGCAGGTCTGCCCGCAGATGCTCTCCTAACTCTGTGAAATGCAACTGTTAATGCAGTGTCTTTTAGCCCATGGGCCGTGCAGAGATTGGAGAATTGGAGACGAAGACCAGGACGCTTGTTTCTTCCGTGCCTTCATTTGCCATGGCTGACCTCCTGTACCTGCAGCCACAGCCTCCATCCAGGGTCCTCCTCGCTGGTCTCCCCGTCCTCTCAGATCTGAAGAAGGGACAAACATCACCCTGGCTACATCCCTGACCATTTTATACCCAACAGAATTGAGGGGATAAGTAAACAAAGAACAGGATAGCTTTCAAGTCCTTCTGACTCAGAAACCCATGTGCCTTCTCTGAACATGTGTTGTGTTCTGGGCATGCTCTGCAAGGAGCTCCATGGCCACCCTCTGACGGCACCCTCTCGCCTGACCTGCTGGGTCCTGCCCTCTGCCCAAGCTGACCCCTACCGACAGCCTTGCCTGCACGGTTGCTTTCTGCCTCTGTGAACATCTTCCCCTTCCTCTCAGTTCTTATCCCTTCTCACTCGTTCTTAATGAAAAGGACCACTCTGAGGCTCAGAAGTACAAATGAATTAAATAGTCTAGCTCGTTCATATAAAACATACACAATCCAGGAATTTTATTTACAAGCTGTAAACCTAGATTGGGCAGGTTTTGAGCTCTGCTAACTTACATCCCAGCCATATGTCCATTTTTGCTTGCTGTTTCTCCTGGTCATGTGCCCAAGGTCCCTCTCCTCTCACCTCAGCTTCCTGTTCTTGTCCCCTCTCTTCTTTTTCTCTCTACCTGCCACACTCCCAGCCAGCTAACTGAAAATCTATCTACCTCTATCTACTGCCCAATCACGGACTTTAGCATGTAATTGACCAATCATCCCGGTTGGGGAGCAAGGTTACATAGTATCAATTATAGTGAGGATCTCCTATCCAGGGGCAACCAGATCTTGGGTGGCATCATTAGCATTTGAATACACAGCAGCACCAGACCAACCCCCGACAGAGAAGCCTGTTTGAACCGGCTGTACTTGTTGGGTGTCACCAAAATTGGTAAGGAAGCCTACTCACTGTTATGCTGACAGAGAAACTAGTCACTTTCATGAGCCCGAGACCCAGGTCTCCTCCATATTCCAATACAGAGGACTTTTTATATAAGAAGCAGAGAGGCTGCCACGAAGAGTAAATGTGATTTGTTTCATGCTGTGATTCTTTAGGTAAAACACACCTCCACACATCTTTGCCTATTAGGTCAGTGTTGTTGCCTGGTTGATGGTTTGAACTTCTCCTTCAAACCTTATCTATTAGAGACATAATCTCACTCTGACAGCTGGGACACAGAACCTAGTAACAGACAGTAGGATCCTGAGGGCTTAGAAAAAAAGAACACTGTTGCAAACTGATTTCTACTGGAGTGGGCATCTCACACAAAACAAGCTCTGCCTCTTCTGTCACCTGCTGTCCTGAGGCAACTGTCCTCCCTCTTCAGCCATTCTACTGCAGTGGATAGGATCTTGGGCAGATATTGGAGGTACGTTGGTTTGAAGTCCCAGCCGTAAGAACTGTAAGAGGTAAGTTTCTTTCCTTGGGAATTCCCCAGTCTCTGGTGTTCCGTTATAAAAACACAGACAGGTAAGACACATGGTTTTGGAGCCCACAGAGGCTGGATACTAGGAACAGGTCAAGCTCCTACAAACCACTTTGGGCAAGACCTGTCCTTCCCTTCTCCAAGAGAAGTCATCTTCTGGACATCTCTGAATAATGATGGTTCCTACTAGAGACACCATGGCTGGTGGGCAAGAGAGCAGGCCTTCTGTGGCCATGGTGCTGACAGGCAGGAGGAAGGGGATCGTGATGATCATGTGTCCCTGGCAGAAAGAGGTTTTGAGATGCTGACAGTGGAGAGGCGGTGGGTGCCCATGCCCTGATTCCTGTGATGCACTTCTTGCCCTCATGTTCCATAATCTATAACTCTCCACTCCCCAAATTTTGAATTCATCAATGAATAAACCTTTCACTCGATCAGAGCCTTCATGAGCTAATCATCTCTATATTGCAAACTGACATTCCTAAGGGTATGGTTAGCCACCTCTGGGCATTTCTTTATCTAATCAAGTTGACAATCAGAATCAACCATATGAGAGCTACCATGAGGTACAGGCCCAGGCCCCAGATGGTCCAGCTTACCGCTCTGTCCACAGTTCTTGGCTCCAAGATCTTCCTCTACATCACATTGGGTAGTTTATTTCCCATCTGCCCTTCAAGTTAGAAGTCAGACAATGTGAAAAAAGTAATATCCTGTTTAGGAAGCATCCATTTATTAAAACAAAAATAATAGGTCCCCCACTAAGGCCTATGACCTTCCCAGCCATGAGCTCTTGGCCTAGTTTGCAGTACTAGGTATAGGATCGCTCTTCTTGAGCAGGCATCAGCTCCAACCAGAAATCAGTTGGTTATTCTCACAATATCATATTATAATTGTATATATTAGGTATATCTAATGTAATATACTATATGCTATAAACATAATATAAATAGTCATGCCATTATATCAATTGGGACATCTTGGCTGGCAGGGCGTTACTATAAGTTCACATCTGGGCAAAACTATAAATGGCTTCTCTGGCTCTTCCTTCTCCCCAAAGTCTTTAGCTGGGAAGCTTCCCTCACAGAACTCATTTCCTTCCACCCTGCAGGACTTGGGGCTGAGATGTCTGATGCTACATCCGCTGTAGACCTGATCACAGGAGGACTTTCCTTTCTAAAGCCCTGTCGCTTGCTGTCAGTAAATGACAACGCAACACAGACGCACTCAACAATGACCCTGTCTTATTCTCCTTAGCTCCCTCACCCACCTCAGAGGGTGAGGCTCCTCTTGGTCAGATTGAGAGAGATGGCTGAACCATACCGGAGCACAGTACCCCCCAGTTACACATCATCCTGGCCTCACCCTCTCTATACCCGTTATCACCTGTCCCCATCTGACCTCCCCCACCTCCAATCCTGTATCTTGGAAGGTCCTTAAATGACCTTGAAACTATTTCATCTTGTCACCATTGCCCTCCCACACACAACCTGTCTGTCCTGTTTTGAGTCTGTAACAACTTTCTCATTTATGTCAGTCAAGACCACCTCAGGCCAAGAACAGACTAAACTGCAAAGGCCTACAAAGATCCCCCTCTTCCTGACCTCCTTGCTTAAAGGGCACTGGTGATGCCCATATGTTCCTTTCAGCATTAGAAAGTTCCATTTCTTCGTTTTTAAGCATGTGGCTCCACTGGGCATTCTAAATCAGGCACCCTGTTTTTAACACGTTTATCTAATATTCTTGCTTCTCACCACCTCTGTTGAAGCAAACCTTATCTCCCGTGACCCACCCCCAGGCAAACTCCGAAGCAGAGGCAGGCCTTCTATGACCTGACAAGAGTTGCCCAGTCAATAGTGACACAAAGCATAGGGACCCATCCTCAGAATCTGCTGTCTCCTAGCTAACTGCTGGTCCTACAGAAACAAGAGCATCACTCAGGAGAGAAAGAGAGGCGACTGCAGATCTGATGCTACCTCCTGAGATGGGTCTCAGCCTCGAGTTCTTTTTTGGCCACGTTTGCAACCTCCAGCTGTTCTTAGATGAACAGAGAAAACAGAAGGCATCATTAGACCCTGCTGTGGGCGGTGTAGAGACAGATGGGTGGTGCTGTGGATTGTGGATGGGAAGGTGGTAGGATTCCATGTAGAAACTTCAGGGTAAAAGAAACATTTCTAAGGGAAAAATAAACTTCAGCAAAGAATAATGAGCTGATGCTCTGATAGCATCTGGACACTTCTGCATCCTGACATCATGACTGTTCAGGTGCACTGTTTTCCTGACCCTGAGACACCTGCTCTCCAGGTACAGTAGACAGAAGTGTCTCTCTTTTTACGCAGTTTCTAGCATCCCCTTTACAGTAAAGCCCAGGCGCAGCCATTACCTTATGTCCCCAAAACTGTCCTTAGTGCTGTTCTGTCATTCCAGAGACAATTTATGTAAGAGGAGGTCACAACAAATGGGGAACCCCTCCATGTTCCTCACCAAAAGAGACACTGGAAAATCTAGGTCAGCTGAAGCCTGCGGTACAATGGGTCAAGCTTCCTCTCCCAGTCTACAATGGCAGACTATTGCAGCTCACTTACAGAGTCTGTGCAGACAGCCTGGACAGGTATTTCTGTGCTTCAGGCAGACACAGGTATAGAATCTCCTCTCAAACCTAATGTATCCAAAGAAAATAAACACTAAAAGCCGGTATTAAAATACCCCAATCAGAGATGAATGCTAAGAAATTAAATGTAACTAGAATTAAGGAAAAATATGTTGAAATAAGCAGAGCTCTTCAGACCGTACAGATAGGAATGGGCCCTTGAGGTGTAGTCTGTTCTTTGTCAAAGGTGTCCTTGACTGGTATTTGTGGGAACACAAATAAGAAGGTCAATACAGGCTTGAAACAGGAAGAACAAACATCTGAAACTTCCAAGTAGACGAGGTCAAAGGTCCTCCTCATGAACAAGTGCTAATCACCCCAGCAGGGTCATGTCTCGTTGTGAGGAATCGTGGTGTTACTATGCCCTACTCATATGTACAATTATTCTATGACTACTGGAGGCTAAAGGAGCGCCTTCGCTATATCTATGAACTACACGGATTGATGGAGACCACAGGGCAGAGGTCAAACATGCTCTCTGACCTTGTGAAGGTGATTTTCTGTTCGAAGTCAAACACAGATGAAGTTCTTAGAAGCACCGCACAGACCTGATACCAGCGGAAAGCACAGTGCTAGGAACCCAAGATGTAAGTGTTGAGCTTGAGAAAGAAATCTGAGGTGCACCCACAGCCAGCCTTACTACAGTCCTGGGGAAAAAATATAGTTATAATCAAATAGGAAAGAATGCTCCTCACATGGGGCCTAGTGGAAGAATATGAAGGTGGGAGTCTGTAATTCATCTTCAGGGACTGATGAAGATTCCCTTGATTGTTGGAGAAAGTTGGAGAGAGAGGAGCAGCTAAGAAAAGCCACTGAACTGAACGCCACAGCGCCCCAGTTCCCCCAAGGGTGAAGTCAGCATGCACACGTGAGCCAGCCTAACCAGAATCGGAGACAATGCATGCCTCCTGCCTCAAAGGTAGTCAGCCTAAATTATTTTTGATATATTGGCACATCTCTTATGATCTACTAAAAAATTAAATTTTTCATTCATCTATTGTATTCAACAAGCGCAAGTTGCAAGCCTGGATTATTAATGATGTCAGCTCGTGTATTACTAAAACAAATGTGTAGAGCTGCCCATTTCTGATGACAAAAGGAGAGTCATTTGTTTCAATCACAGAATACAATCTTATTAAACATTGCCAACTTACTGCCAAGCTGGCTGGTCACCAATGCGCAGCTATGGAACAAATGGAATCAGAGGGCTGTCAATCCTCAGACAGTGTCACTGTCCCCAAAATAATAAACTTAGAGGAGATAAATCTATTATGACTGGGGCACTTTTGCTTCTTAACTCTGGACTCCTCAAATGCAGAATTTCCATAACCCTCTCCTGTAGGAATGAGGCTGGTTGGAAGAGCTAGTGACCAGGGGCTAACATGACCTTACCGAGACACACGCACGAAACTGACATGACCCTGCCAGACAATAATTTGGTGGAATAAATAAAAAGACCCTGGTTGGTAGAACACATTGCTGAGTCTGTTTATTTAGTGGGAAGGGGGATGGATCTTTTTTTCATACAAGTATAGAGTGCAGCTTGGCCATTCATCTCTCCTCTCCTCCCCACAGCATCCCCATTCCCCACCCAACTTACTAAGTCCCATTAGTGTTACCTATGTGCATTTGGATGCAAGGGGTCATGGGTAACATAGCAATGGCCACCTCCTCAAAGCTAAGCACCTATCCCTCACTCAGGTGATGATCAATAACAGCAATCAGTTATTCCAAATCTCCTAACAGCTCAGAAGCCAGACGTGTAATTTACTGTTCTTGGCGAAATCCCATGGCACACCAAGATAACGAAGACACACATGTTTTGAGTTCAGGAAGAGAAGTTGAGACTGAGTACCATTAAAGAAGTTCTATTTTTAAGTTTGATCAATTTTTTTTTTTAAAATGTGTCTGATTGCTTGGCAAATGCTGACATGGCTTCAAGATGGAGTAACGTCATGTCATGATCCAACAAGACATCTCTGGGCTCTGCTTATGAAAAAGATGAACCACAAACCAAGGTTTGGAGACTTTAGACATGTATAACATTGCCAGTTAATTAGAGAGAGTTGACCCACCCTCCTGCGTGGCCATAACACCAAGGTCAGAACTCTTGTCAGGTCAGCTAACTACTTCTCTAAACCCTTCCGAGTCATTTGTCAGACGCACCTGGAGCAGTCTCACGCCTTCGATACTGAACCTTATACTCCCAGTTGAATAGAGCCTGCAGATGCAATCTCTGTGACTTTTTGCAGTTTACAGAAAGGGGGGTGTAGCTCCCCGCTGGAAGTCTACATCGGTGTTCCTGGGCACATCAGAACTAGTAACTGGCCATTTCTTCGATGCTGATTTTGTTTCAGTGCTAGAGATTAGCCCCAGGGCCTGGCTTTTGCTCCATAAGCAAGCATCCTGCCTGAACTACATCACTGTTATACTTATTTTGTGACATGGCCTCACTGGGCTCTTCAGGTTTGGACCACAGCTTGTTATATAGTCTAGGCTGAACTTGAACATGTGATCTTTCTGCCTTGGCTTCTATGACTGACCATCTGTATGGTTTTTTATTTATTACAAAGAAGAAGGCATTATAGTACCATGGGGTTGGCGGATGATTTAAATTGAACAGTCTCCCAGTTGCTGAGCACGTAGGTGTCTCCGGCTTGTCAGTGTAGTTATCAATCTGAGAAGCCCAACTCAGACACAGTCATAGGTAGATGTCTTCAACGGAGAAGGAGCATTGTGACATCATGTGTACAATCGTCAGTGTAGTTATCAATCTGAGAAGCCCAACTCAGACACAGTCATAGGTAGATGTCTTCAACGGAGGAGGAGCATTGTGACATCATTGTGACATCATTGTGACATCATGTGTACAATCGTCAGTGTAGTTATCAATCTGAGAAGCCCAACTCAGACACAGTCATAGGTAAATGTCTTCAACCAAGGAGGAGCATTGTAACATCATGTGTACAATCCTTTCAGGCCTAAAGCTCAGTGGGAAGCTAGAGCTCCTTACTGACTGTAGGAAGGATGAGGGGTTAGGATTCTACCTGCCATGCAGATTGGGGCAGGCCATTGAAAAGAGAAGGACCTCAGTGCCTGCGTTCTTTCCCCTCTCCTTCATTCTTTTGGTCTGCTTTCTTCAGCCCAAAGCCTAGTCAAAGACCTGTCCATTTCCCATGGAGACTTGTTACAGGCTGGCCCTGGCCCACGACTTCACCACTGATAGACCCTGTTCAGTTATTGCTCCTGTGCCTCCTACATTTCTCTATCAATCGCTTCCAGCCTTATCAACTAACTCTCCTTCCTAAAAGCAGCCGATTTTTTTATCATCGGGGTTGAGTTAACCATGGTAAAGGCTGTGCCAGGAGCTGGAAAGCCTCCACACCCCTGACTGAGAGCACTTATCAGCTGACTGACACACAGAGGAGGGAGACCTCAGGATGAAGAAGAGTTGCCTTTAAAGAAGGTGGAAATCTCTGCCTCTTAATCCCCTGCCTCCACTCCAAGTAGGACACCATCCATCCCTAAAATGAACAGCCAGCACTCATCAGCCAGCGATGAGCATTTCATATCTCTGTCCTGTCCATGGACATGTTGTGCCACCACTGAAGAAAGGTGAGTTGACCATAGTTTTCATTGTAATTAGGAATTAATATCTTCTTTACTATCAGTTAAGCTCCACTTAATTGACAATGGGATATAACTCTAGAATCTCTACTTTCCCGGCTCCCTACCTGCTGTAGTTTTGGATCTTAAGTGTCTGTCAAAGACACACATATAATATTTGGTCCACAGCTAGGTGCTATTAGGAAGGGAGGAGCCTTTAAGAGGCGGAGCTTCCTGGGAGGTTTGTAGATCATAGAGGGAGGTTCTTGAGAAAACCGTGGGCTGTTTCTTCCTGTTTTTTCCATTTGCTCCCTGGTCACCTTGTGGAAAGGTTCACCAGACCTTACACTAAAACCATGCTGGGCTTCCACAGAGACCATTGCTATCAGAAGTCAAAACAAACTTTGCCTTTGTATGCTGAAATCTAACAAGCTCTAGTAGTCCTAGTTCAAGTCCGAGCATCTCTCTTCTAGATGGTAATGAACTTCACTAGAGTCTACTTCCAGAAACTTCCAAGTCCAAGTCAGCCCTGCCTGACAGCTCTATATTGAGAGCTTCAAAGGCCAATCACAGAACTTCACTTACAAGGTGAACATGCCCATGCCACAGATTCTTACTCATTTAGAATCATTACTCGTTGTGAATACAAGATGGCCTCACAGCCTCATGTGTTCAATGCTTGTCCCCACTCCGTGGTCCCCTAGTTGGAAGGAGCAGAACACTGGGGGAAGGGGTATCTTGGAGCATTAAATATGTCCCCAGTCCCTCTCTGGATGGTGTTTTCTTCTGTGTACTATGAGATTAAAATCCTTCTCTGCCACTGTTCCCATCACCATGACATCATACCCAAGTCCATGGGACATAATACAATCCTCAGAGCCATGGGCAAAATAAATCTTTCTGGAGTCTGATCACAGGGACGATAGAGCAGCTGACACATGGCCTTGCCCCCAGGCTGTCTGGGCAACAAAAAAATTCAGGAAGAGAACTCACCAGACTTTAAAAATTGTGTCCCCTGTAAAGTAAAATGGGAGGGGGGGAAGGGTTTGGGATTTTTTATTATTTTGCTATTTTTTATAAGATTCTGTGTTACATAAGTGCATGATAGTAAGTAGGTACGACTTTGTAAATATCTAAATCAAGTAAGGATTTATAAATACACTTATCATCTGAGGGCTTCATTTCAAAATCATTTATTAGTGATATATTAGGTGTTTGACAATACAATGTACTTGCTATATGGCATACTTACAGAATGCAGTCTGTAGTAAATTTGCCTTCACATTTTCCCAGACTGCCTTATTTAACACTGGATATTAGGCTGTATATGCTATATATTTATACGTGTAATTTTACATATATACTTTAGAGACAATTTCCCCAGTTAATGAACATAATGGAACATAATAGCCCGTGACTTTATAATAATTTATGTACTCATGTACATAAGCCATATATTTTACTGTAGTTTGAATATTCACATACATTATAAATACATGCAACCAAACGGGAGAACAGCCTGGGGGCGGGGGGCGCTATTAATGCCAAATCTGTCTGGATTACTGTTATGGGAACCCTAAATCACCAAGCATTTCAAAAGGACAAGAGTCATCCACCAGGGAGTGGGGAACAATGTTCATATACAGTTTTGACTGTGAGTCAGGGCCACTCAGCTTTTAAAAGTATCAGCAGAATGTGTTTAATCTTCTTCTCTGATCTTGGGGAGCTTTACCTGGGAGTGAAGCAACATTCTGAGGATCTTTTGGGGGGTAAGGAAAGAAATTCCAAGCCCCAACTTGCTTCAGGAGAGCATTCACTTCATATGCATGCCTCCAAAATCCTGCCCAGGGAATAACAAGCATTAACTGGTACTTAACTAAATATTCAAAATCTTACAGAGGCCAAAGCAATCACCAGAGAGAAGAACAAAGAAACGCAAGCCCAGTCTTTGCCCCCATAGCAGTTAATCTGTCTCCTAAACCCCAGGTAGCTGTGAGGTAGAAAGTCCAGGGACAGAATCCAGTCTTACATCTTTTATAACAATGTTCTTGCTCAAAACCCTGTCATCCGGGGAAATGGCTGGGAATAGTGACAAATAAACAGAATAATAATTGATTTTTCCAGAGATGAAAAATTTGAAATTAGTGACCATCCCCTTCCCCCCCCCCCCCCAGATCATTGGCTGATTAATTTAATGTTTAGTCTTTCAAAGACACCCTCTCCCGGATCATCCACCGCTCTGCCAGGCACTGTGATGGGTTTGTGGCTTTGGATCCTGTGGCTAGAGCATATTGCACAGTTCTGCAGTTTTAAAGTGAATCTCGACAGCGTGAGGAGGGACAAAGCCGACACCAAGACTTAAGTCTTCCGAGATTGGAATCTGGCTTGTCAGACAGGAGGCAAGTTGGTGATTGTGTGGTCAGTGTGTCTCTGGCCTCCGTGTTTGAGAAACAGATTTTAAGAACTTCCTATGCAAGACTGGAGAGATGACTCAGCAGTTAAGAACACCGCTCTTCCGGGGGACCCAGGCTCAGTTCCCAGCATTTGCATGTAGTAGCTCACAACCATCTGTAACTCAAGTTCCAGGATAGCTGAGGTCCTCTTTTGGCCTCCAGGGGCACCAGGAAGGCAGGTGGTACCCAGACATATATGCAGACAGAGCGCCTGCAACACAGAGAACAAAAGTAAATGTCATTAAAAACCGAATACTACCTGTGTTGGTCCAGAGTGCCCAAAAGTCGCCAAAATAATTTTTAAAAGTTCCCAGTGTCGAAGTTGATTTTCACTTAATTAATTCAGAACTCTCAGAGGGAGACAAGATAATGTTTAAGTGTTCTTGACCTCCTCCCCCCGTCTCCTTTTAAAATACCAAGACAATAATTGTTTTTAAAGTCACCTATAAACTATGCCAAAATTCCACGGTCATATTTACCCTGAGAGCAATCATGGCCTCCTATGCTAAACATGAGCAGAAGGAGACACACTGGGGAAGGTGACTTCCTAAGACCCTGAAGCCACTGGATAAACTCTAGGCATGGATGGAACACCCTCCCCACACACAGCAGAGCCCCAGAATCCTCCTTCCACCGTTAGCCTTCCCTAGAGCAACCAGAGAGATCTCTACTCAACGCCATCAGTAAGAGCTCCATCTAATGTCCCCATAGCTCAAAGCAACCCTTGCCTAGAGCCCTGTGTAATTCTGACTCTTCGAAATGTTATAGCACTTACAGCTCTAAACATGTGATCATGAACTGCAGATACATCCTTAGGGGCCAGGTGTCCATGGGTCTCTGTATCATCAGCCACACTGATGAGCCTAAGCTGTGAGCCTGGCAGATGGCTTCGTATTCCCCCAACTCCAGCTGCCTGGCCTTAACCTTGACAGTGACCCCTCCCTATGCACTCCTTCAACTTCCTTAACACATGGGATGTAAAGGAGCTTGTCTTGCCTTACCCTATCACCTCTAAATCCTATAAATCTACCAGGGGAGAGTGGTTTCCACCTCTCAAATGTGTGCCCTCTGACCTCATTCCTCTCTGACTCGACCCAGGGACCCCACACTTGTCTACCATAACTGCCTGGGGTACCTCTTTCAGGAGTGTCCGGTCTTGAGCACATCCTGAGTCTTGTCCTAAGCAGCAACATTAGTCCACACGGGGAAGGAGGCAACAGGAGATACCCAGGGACCTTTATGAATGAAAACAAACTCCTCTGACATTTTTCAGAGAATGACTCTCCCTCAATACAGGCCAAGGTGGGACACAGAACAGGGCTACCTATAGGCCAAACTCCATAGGCTAGGTCATCATCAGACATCGATAAAAGATGTCAGAAATAAAAATAAAACCTTTCAAGCTTCTGTAAGGCAAAGGACACTCTCAATAGGACAAAACAGCAACCAACAGATTGGGAAAAGATCTTTACTAATCCCACATCCGATAGAGGGCTAATATCCAATATATGCAAAGAACTCAAGAAGTTAGACTCTAGAGAACCAAATAACCCTATCAAAAAATAGGGAACAGAGCTAAACAGAGAATTCTCAACTGAGGAAAGTCTAATGGCCGAGAAGCACCTAAAGAAATGTTCAACATCCTTAGTCATCAGGGAAATGCAAATCAAAACAACCCTGAGATTCCACTTCACATCAATCAGAATGGCTAAGATCAAAAACTCAGGTGACAGCAGATGCTGGCGAGGATGTGGAGAAAGAGGAACACTCCTCCATTGCTGGTGGGATTGCAAGCTGATACAACCTCTCTGGAAATCAGTTTGTCAGTTTCTCAGAAAATTGGGCAAAGTACTACCTGAGGACCCAGCTATACCACTCCTGAGCATCTACCCAGAAGATGCTCCAACATGTAATAAGGACACATGCTCCACTATGTTCATAGCAGCCATATTTATAATAGCCAGAAACTGGAAATAACCCAGATGTCCCTCAACAGAGGAATGGATACAGAAAATGTGGTACATTTACACAGTGGAATACTACTCAGCTATTAAAAACAATGATTTCATGAACTTTGCAGGCAAATGGATGGAACTTGAAAATATCACCCTGAGTGAGGTAACTCAGTCACAAAAGAACACACATGGTATGGACTCACTGATAAGTGGATATTAGCCATCCCACATACAGTCACCAAACCCTGACACTATTGTGGATGCCAGGAAGTGCTTGCTGACAGGAGCCTGATATGGCTGTCTCCTGAGAGGCTCTGCCAGAGCCTGACAAATACAGAGGCAGATGCTCACAGCCAACCACTGGACTGAGGATGGAGGAGTTGGAGAAGGGACTGAAGGAGCTGAGGGGATTTGCAGTCCCATGGAGGGAGCAACTGGGTCAACTGGCCAGACCCCCTGGAGCTCCCGGGGACTGGACCACCAACAAAAGAATACACATGGAGGGACCCATGGCTCCGGCCACATATGTGGCAGAGGAGGGCCTTGTTGGACATCAGTGGGGGGAGCAGCCCTTGGGCCTGAGGGTGTTCGATGCCCCAGTGTTGGGAAGTAGGTGGGTGGGAGGCAGGGGCAGACGGGAGGGGGTAGGAGGCTTCCTAAGGGGAAACCTGGAAAGGCAAAAACATTTGAAATGTAAATAAAGAAAATATTCAATAAAAATAATAATTAAGAAACCCTTTCTTCTAAGAAAATTAACACATCACATGTCAACCAAGAATGATTTTTTTTTATCATTTTCTATTCGATGCGAAGAATCGAACCCAGGGCCTCACTCATGCTAGGCTCACATTCTGCCGGCAAGCCATGTAGCTACCAAGAGTGCATTTTTTTGGTAAAGTTTTTTGGCTTCCATTAACCACAGCTTCCTACTTCAGGGATGAAGGGGAGGAAATCCTCATCTTACTACCTATGCCTTTCAGAGCTGCTGAGGCAGAATCAGTAAACCAAACTGTCCTCAGGGAGGGCGGGGGATCCACTTAGAGAGAGGGTAGAACCAGAGTCACAGAGTCATGGTCTCCAGGCACAGGCCCCATTTATAACCTCTTCCTTAACTTTGTTTACCTCTGTAGAAGCGTGCTGAGGCATAGCACTTTCCAGAAGTTGGGGACCTGCGATCATGACTTGTCATCGGAGGAAATGGGATTAGGTGGCTTAATTCCTCTTCTCAGAAAGTCCACACTGTAATAAATGGCTCCTCGATGACCTTCGTCTGTGGGTGAGGCTGCTGGGCTTCACCAGTCCCTCTTGGCCTTGGTGACATACGAACAGCTCACAAAGGTGCCTTGGCACTTCACCTTCATCACAGACAGCAAGGGGACTGGAGAGGCTCACCTTCCTCAGCCTTTATGACTCAGGAAGGGTACATCTGTCAGGAAATGATAAGAATTTCAGGGGGCTCAGCTTGTACTTGGTTGGATGTACCCAAGGATCATGCACAGAGTGGCTTACACTGTGGGCCAAACCCTCTGTAAGATGCCAGAAGCTCCAGAATGCAAGGGTGAAGCCTGAATGTATTCCTGTTCTTATCCCTCAAAGGAACTGGTGCTGCTGAAACCCTGACCGTAGATTCCGTGTGCATGTATGCATGCTCATGTGCACATGTATGCATGCATACATATACACACATACACATACACACACACATACACACAAAGAGAGAGAGAGAGAGAGAGAGAGAGAGAGAGAGAGAGAGACGGAGAGAGACGGAGAGAGAGAGAGAGATGCAAGGGTAGCATCAAGCTCTCTACAGAGCTGAGATGGGAATGCTACAGTGGGTGTTTGGCACTGACCAGCACTTAGTGCTTCTGGGTCCTATGAGTGAGGCATGTGACAGAGAAGCCAGCTCAGCATCTATCCACACAGGTTCTCCCTGGTATTGCCACCCTCAGCCACAGCCTCGGACAAGTCCTGTACCCCTGTGGGTTAGGCACTGACTGGGAACTTGGGGAAACTGAGGATGCATCTGGGAGGAGCTGGGAGAGGGGAGTGACTATGACCAAGATATATTGTATAAAATTCCAAAACAAGTGATACAAATGTTTAAAATGGTCTTTTTAAAAGATGAAGAGAGTCTGATAGGGATCACAGGAGCAGATCACCCTCTGCAGAGAGGTCCGCGGCTGATCCCTCCCTCACAGACCAAAAGTAACCAAATTTGCTTCTGGTCTCCAGAACCATGAAGAAATGCCTGCAGTTAAAGCCACTCAGTCCATGGTTCCTGGGTACATCCAGCAAAGTATACACTGGGGCCTCTGAAGTTGTTAAGACTTCTTAAAAGAATTTCCTTATAGACTTGGTTCTGGTGGCTTGGTCAGTAAAGTCCTTGCCCTGCAAGCATGAGAAACTGCACTCCATGCTCAGAACCAAAACCCTGGGTGTGGTGATGCAGGCAGAGACAAGCAGATCTCTGAGATTTGCTAAGTCAGCTTAGTTAGTGAGCTCCAGGCCAGTGATAGGACCTCTCTTTATAAAACCAACTACATGGTTCCTGAGGAATACCTGAGATTCACCATTGTTACACACACACACACACCACACACATACACATGCACACATCCACCACACCAGACACACACACACAAACACACAAACACACTTACATGCACATACACATATATATGTACATGCACACACCATACACACTCAAGTACACATACATGCACACACCACAACAGACACACACATGTGCACACACACACTTGCATACACATCCACACATATATGAACATGCACACAACCATACACACACATACACATGCACGCACACACCACACCACACACACACACGTGCATACACACACTAATTTCAATGATAATTATGAGACAGGATCCATATGAGCCATTGTTTCAAAGGTTAATACAATGAAAGAGGTACAGAGATACTTGTTAAATGAAAATTTTAAAGTCAATGTCCACATGAGTCAGTCTATGAATTATTTGTGACTTTTGACTCTCCGGCCACATGGCAGTAGAGGAGAAATAAGCAATCCTTTAAAAAGCCAAAATGTCATTACTTAAGCCAAGCCCTGCCGGAAGTGCTCTAATTGTATCTAAATTGTTTCGTTGGTTCCCCTCGATACTGTGATGTGGCAGGTGCCCGGGGCCTTTAGCTTGCTAATCAATTATTAATCTGGGAGTTAATAATTCATGTTAATTGGTGCTATAAGCACTTTCTCTGGCAAATGTGAGCAAAGGTCACAACTTTTAACAGCAAAGGCGAAACATTCTCCAAGTTTCTTTTTCTGTGGCCTATCATGAAAATACTAAGATACGGAAGACAAAAATTAACTAGAACTGGGAAAGCAAGATAACTCCACAGCTGAAAGATTAGACGTCTCTCTGGGGGACCAGCTCTGTTCTGCAGCCTGCTAGAAGGAGGAGAGGTCTGGAGGGGACAAGAGACAGGACTTCAGCCCCACAGGAGCCCTCTGCTCCATGGATGCACTCACTCAGCAGGTTTGTGGGCCTTTGTCAACAAGATGAATAATATAAGTCCTGCTAGTCATGAAAGCTTTTCTTCAGAAAAACAAAAGGAGGCATTTGAGAGACTAGCACTCTCGTGGGTTTTCATAGGATGCCTGTAAGACAAGAGGACCCGTTCCATCCTAAGAGAGTCCTGGAAGGAATCCCTAGCAAAACCTCACTACCACTGAGCACTCTGGGATTAATGAATGTACATATGCTCTGTGCTCTAGTTCCACGAAGAAGATGGGGTGATTCCTCATTGCCACAGAAGGCAAAAAAAAAAATAGCTTCATACTTCATTCATCCTGGACTACCTTCTCAGCCTATTCCTTCGCCTTGGGCCTGCAAGGCAGCCACCTAGGCCTGGGCACTGTGCGTGTTTGTTTGAGCCCCTTTGAGCCTTGATAATTATTTTGAAAGGTTCATGTCAAATCCCAGCCTGATGTGATGAAATAACTCGTTCCCATTTGGAGAATGAAACTACTCCTGGTAGCTCCTTAAAGCCTCGATAGACGTGAGCTGTGCTGAGACCGAGTTTGCAGACTTGGGATACGACTTAAATGGAAACCACAGGCTCAAGGGTGCCAGGGCCAGGAGGCCAAGCTCAGACTCTCGTTTTTCTAAGGGAAATGTCGGTAACATATGCTTTTCATTGCTCTCCTTTTGGCCATTTACATATTGGGGGGCTGTGTGTTTGGCAGCAGGTCCTATTTTTAGGAATCCTTGAAAACATGCCCCTTTTAACAGTTTGCATTCTGGCACATACATGTGTTTTAAGCAGAAGGAAACCCCAAATCCAAGATAGGAGAAGAGAAACATGTGTACAGACGCGGGGGACTTTTGCAGCCTGGAGTCACACAATAAGAAAGCAATCATTCAGCTGCGGCTTTAAAACTGGATCCTCGCCCGAATTTTCCGACTATTTCCCTTCTAAATGACTGTTTCTTTACAGATCTAAACTAATGTAAAGAGACAGGTTGTCCCTGTGCCAGGACTGAACAAGCAAAGTAGGACAGAGGCTGTTTTTAGGGAAGGAATGTGGTAAGATAATGCCTGCTCTGTCTCCTGCAGCCGCTCCGGCAGAGGCACAAGAGGATACTGCATGCCCACAGACTGGGTGTGAGCACAGGCTCCCCACCTGACTCTGCAGAACCTACATGACTACGGTCATGACTATTATTTGCAGTCAGTAACAAAGATTCATCCGTGTGTCTGTCCTATAACATGGAGAGTCTTTGTCACTCAGTGTAATTAATAGCCTTTGCCTCGAAAGGGAAGATGGGAGAAGAACGCCGTTCACACACAACTCGGGGGTGGCCTCAGAGGACACGCCATGGATCTGTGCTGCCTTCCAACACAGTAAGATGCTGGAACTCCAGCTGCAGGGGGAAAAGGTAAGCTGAGTGTGTTTGGTGAGGCTGGGCAGGGAGCTCAGTCAGTTAGTGCTTGCGGAGGCTCTGAGTTCTGTCCCTGGAACCCACATTAGAAGGCAGGAGTGTTATCCAAGCTGGAGAAAAAGAGAGGGGCAGATCCCTGGGGCTGGCTGGCCAGCCTGGCTAAATCAGCAAGCTCTAGGCCTGCGAAGATCCCATCTCAAAACCAGTGGATAGAGCCTGAGGAACTGTACCCAACGTTGACCTCTGACCTCCACATGCACAAAGGCATATGCGAACACATACATACATGTACGCCTGTGTACACACTAACTAACATGCACATATGAACACACGTGCACTGAAACTGTAGTCTCTATAAAGGCCTACTTCAAACCATGCTATCTACTCATTCAGGAATCTGTCAGAGAAAGGTAATAGGTTCAGACCTCAAAAAGTCAGCACTGAAAAGAGGCTTGAAGCTCTGAAAAGTGGTGTCTCTTACACAATTGTCATTCCAATTAGTAATTAAGACAATCCCCCACAGACACGCCCAAGGCCTATCTGAGCTGAGCCATCCCTCACTGAGAGTTCCTTCTGAGGCAACCATAGCCTGGGACAACTTTACAATTTATGCCAACTTGGGCACTGTGCTTCATGACAAATATACCATTTTATTAAACAGAATTCATTGTGCACTTAAAATAAAAGCGTTGCAAGTCAAACGTGAATTCCTGCCCCCAGCACACCATTTTTTAGTTGACATAGTCCTGAGTGTTTAGGACAGTGAGTGTTTGCATCCCTTCACCCTGAGCTCTTTCGAACACTGCACTGTTGCTTCCTATCTGAGTGCACAGGTCTCTGTATATATGTAAACACGTTCACTTGTGTGTGCATGCACACATGCATGTAGGTGCATGTGCACACAGGAGCACATGTGTGTGGAGGCCAGGGCTGGTGTGGGAGCCTCCCTTGACCTCTCTTTACCTTATTCTTCGAGGCAGGGTCTCTCCATTGACCACAGGGCTACAGTATGGTTGTTCTAGCTAGCCAGCTTGCTCTAAGGACTCTCTGTCTCTTCTTTCTGAGAACAAGAATTATAGAGAGACTATCACACCGTGAACAAGGTCAGGGGATCTACACTAAAGCCCGCATGCTTGAATGGCAAGCACTGCTTCCATTTACCTATTTCTCCAGACCACATACACCACTGATTAATCTTGAGGGGAAAAAAATGTAGATTCCTGTGACTGAGAGTGGACGCACGTGCACGCACACACTCATACATACACACACACACACACACACACACACACACAGGACTACTTGAGGTCAAGTTCTTTGCCTCTTCTCTGCAGGGAACCAGGTAAATCTGAGAACCGTCTTAGGTCGTTGACATCATGAGTCAGAGCAGACCCTGCTGAAGGAACAGAGTGAAGTCACCTAGGCTGTCTCACCATCCTGAATCCGTCCTCTTCAAGGCCGCACTTGAACAGCACCTCAGGGCATTCTCTCTCTAACTCCACTGTGAGTAATGCCTCTGGCCAGTGTGCCACTGTTGTTCAAAAGCCTTCCTTACCTCTCTGCTGCCTACACTACAAACCTGTACCGAGTGCTGGGCTGGACAGAAGATCGGAGACACCTAGAGTCTCCATTCCCAGTGGTCTGGTATTGTCTGGTCTCTGCTTTAATACACACAGTGGAGGCTGGCGCTGTTTTGTGGTAGAGTCCATATAACAGAGTTATTAGAATAACAGCAGAAGCCGAATCACATTCCTAAGGTAGCTCGTGAGCTTGGCCAAGATCTGACGTTGGCCACACGTTCATCGGTCAACACTGGTGCTCTGTGGTGATGGGTAACTTCACTGTCAGCCAGACAGAATTTAGAATCACCACAGAACACATCCCTGGCTGTATCTATAGTGTGTTTCCTGAAAGCTTTGCGTGAACAGGGAAGATCCACCCTGGACAGGAGCTGGAGTTGCAGGCTGAAATAAAAAGGAGAGAGTGGGCTGAGGGCAGACTTCAGTTCCCTCTGCATCCTGACTCCAGGTGCACTGTGAGCAGTGGCCTGCTGTACCTGCTCCGTGGCTTCCCACTCTCATAGTCTGCACCTCAAACCCTGAGCAGGAGAAACCCTTCCTGCCTGAAGTTGCCTTAATCGGGTGTTTTGTCACAGCAACAGGAAACTAACCGACACAGCCAGACTGCATATGAGCCACCAAGCCCAGCAGCCTTTACTCTGTGTTCTAACAGGAAGCTCATTCCAGCCTCTCAGCCACAAAGCCTTTGCAGTTACTCATCTGGAGGCCATGGATCCACAAATCTCAGGTGTTACAATGGCTGTGACATCCTTTTGTCTCATGCGTTAGTCAGCTCTAGCTGTATTACGAAATACTATGGGCTTAAACCACACACATTTGCTTTCTTGCAGCTCTATGGAGTGTAACTCAGGGTCACGATCCACAGGTTCCTCCTGCTCTGTGAAGGGTCAGTTTCTTGTTGTTCCCTTTCGGGTCCTTTCTTCAAGACACACCCAGATAGAGACTGTCCTTCCTGTAAAGACACCAACCACATCTTACTAGGATTCATGAAGCCCTTACCGCTCACTAAGCCCAATAGACTCCTGAAAGCTTCCTCCACAGGCCCAGTTATGTGGGAGCTGGGGCTTCCATATAAGGTTTTGGAAGAAATTCAACTTAGTCCATGGCACCCTATATCTCAAATCCCCTCAAAGAGTAAAGCCCACTCTCTACACACAGCACAATGCTTTTCATGGACTTGACTACTCTACAAATAAGCTTGCCAGGCATCTTAGTATAGGCATTTTTATTCATGATATATTTAATATAATGATAACACTGCCGTGTTATCACTGTCTAATGGTAAAAAAAAGCAATCATGCTGTGTATGTTTTAGGCTGCAAAATATGGAATTAGTCCTACATAATCAATTTTTACCTAACATGTCAATTTTGTAAGAATGCATACATGTATCAGTAATCTCTGTGGATCACCCATGTAAATAATTTGAAATTTAACTGGCATTTACTGCCATGTGTATGATTTATTCTAAAGTCCCAGTGGGAAAGGCCAAAGTGGCCAGTGTGATTTCCTAAACACTAGATGATGCTTTATGAAACCGAGGCAGTTTCGCTGCTCCCACCAACCTGAGTCACAGCAGGAAAACAAACGGATAGACAATATAGCCGCTGCACCACCTCTGGGGCGGCCACACCTTTTCCTCCTTCGTGAATTATTAAGATGGGGAAAGGAGTTACTGTTCTCCGCGCAGGTGGATGCGGTGGATGCTGTCAGGCATCGTGTTTCTTCCTTGACTTTGCTTGTCACTAGCTGGGGGTTCCGCCTGGCGTGTGTGTACGGAGGGCCAGCAAGGTTTTAGAGCTGATTAAACACTGCTGGTTAGATGGTGCCTGCACCTCCAGTAGCTTCTAGGACATCTTACAGTGTCATCTTTAACCTCACTTCTATTGTGCATTAAGGAACATGCGCACCTGCCTTTCAGGTATCCACTTCAAGCTGGCTTATAAAATAATCTGAGAAAACTGCAGAGGCCACGAAGGAAGGTCAGCTTGGTGGCTATGGGCAGCTGAGTCTGTGTCAGGCCTGACTTCCACAAGAGGTTGGTGAGCCCGACAGTGGAGGCACCTTAGGAAACAGTCACGCTGACAAACGCCCCAACTGCCAGTCTCAGGAGCCAGATAAACAGTAAAGGGCTAACCCGGAGAGGCTGCGGGCTCTGAGAAAATGAATTAATGAACTAGAAGACAAGCTCTCAGCCACACTATACCCATGGGTTAAGTTCTGGGGCTAAGGGATTTAATTCTTCTCCCTTTAAGGAGCCTGGGCATGCTCTGCCATAGCTCCCTCTGCCCAGCATGGCATCCTCTCTACCCAACTCCACCAGCCAATTTCACAGACTCCCTGGTCACCAAGACCTGGGTTCCATCTGTCTCCTCGCTAGGATGTGAGCTTCCAGAAGTCTTTCTCAGTCTCCACCTGGATCACCGTTCAAGCACCAGCTCACTTTCCTGCTGTTTTTCTCTGTTCTAATTCTCAGAAGTGTGTTCCCTGCCACACGCCAGGGCACGTGACTCCACTCATTCAGAAGAGGAAAGCAAACAACTGGCTCCACACAAGGAATTGTGTGTGTGTGTGCATGTGTGTGTGTACATGTGTGTGTATGCATGTGTGT
>JADRCH010000269.1:2370122-2418040 GCA_019843965.1 Rhynchomys soricoides
CGTGAGTTGCATGTGTGTCTAGGTGTGCATGTGTGCAAATCATGCATCCAAACTCACAGACAGGACTGCAGAGACAGCTCAGTAGACAAGGGTCCCCAGCTCTTGTAGAGAACCTAAGTTCAATTCCGAGCACCCACATCAGATGCCTCACAACTGCCTGTAACATCAGCATAAGAGGGACCTGACGCTTCTGGTCACCTGCACCCATGTGCACATACCTCCTGACACACAGGTAATAAAATAAATCTGGAGGCAGTATGAGAGGCCTCCTAACTTTAGGCCAGCCAGACTCTACTGTAGAAAAAAATCTTCAGTCCACATCTAATACACGAAGAGGTGACAATGTAACAGAGGCAGATAGATCATAATGTGGCTTCCTGTTTCTTCTCTTCCAATTTTAAAGTCTGCATCCCACTGAACTGCTTTTTATTTTCCAGGAAAACATGAGGCAAGGTTCAATGAGCCCAATTTCTGTTCTGGCCACACATGCTGAGGTGTGCCCATATGGAGCCCAGACCAATGGCTTAGAGCCACTCACTGTGAGTCCTGGAGAAATGGCAGATCACAGTAGACATACAGATAGTAGCCTTGAGAGCAGGCCCAGACCTTTCTTATGTCAAGGTTCTGTGTACCACTGGTACAGAGTCTAGAGGGCAGCACCGTGTGACTGTAGCATTTCCTGATATGGAGAGCAAGCTTACTCCTGATCAGAGTCGGGCCAACCACTACAGCCTCCCCTCAGTGCTTAAGGCAGGTTCAAACTACACACCTCAAAAGGGCCAAGAAGAACTGAACCCCTGCCAGAAGACTAGAGTCAGAGAGAGTCACTGTTCAGACCCAGCAGTGCCTGCTACAACACACCTCACACTCACTACCGTCATCACCAAATAAAAAGGTGGCATCGAGGATACACATGAACAAGCAGAGAAGCCACACGTGGAAGGCACAGAGGGAGCAGAAATGAACGACTGTGGTAACTCTCGAACGCACGTAGAAACCTCACATCATCAGAGGAAACTGTGTTTACTGAGTTACAGTCCATCAGCTAGCAGCAGCACGGGGTTCCCCCACCCACTCCCCAGGGCAATGGCATCTATTTACGGTGACAAAAAGATTTATCTTGGACAAGGAGTTAGTTTGGATAAGGCCAATGCTTCCAAACATCACTTCGGTAGCGTGTAAAGGATTACGTGTAAATTTTAGCGCTTCGGTTCAACCTCTTGCCTAAGAAGGTCATTGACACAGAACAAAAATGGAACTGAGTATTTAAGTAAATATGTACACACAGAGCTATGCAAGTTAGAGAAGATGGAAGAGGAGGGGACATTTCCCTAGATACCATGCAGGAGGCTGGACCTGGCTGGGCCGGACACTCCGTCCTAAAACAGCTCTCTGTTCTGTGGGTCCTGTGGTCGACGAGCAGAAGCTAACTTTTCTGGCTCAGGGTCTATAACTGAGATGTGGTGTAAGGTGCTAAGGAGAACCGACTACAGAAGGCCTATTTAGACCTTCCTGGCAAGAGCACTGTGGAGGAGGGCAGGAAAAGTCTGCTGCTCTTGCAGAGGATTTCCTTACCAGGATGTGGAAAACGGTCTTTCTGTCACGTGTGGCTAACAGTCATCCAGCAATACAAAGAGTGGCTTCAGGAGCCCCATGTCCACTCGGAGTTCCTGAGAATGCAGTGAGCAGGCCCCAGAGAGCAGAGCATGAGCTGACTCACAGCCCCGGCTTGGACAGCGCGAGCATTGTTGACCAGTGCGTAGGATAAATATTACTTCTTACTTCTTAATACACTTCCCACCAGGGAAAATGTCGTCACCCCATCAGTAGGTAAAGTCGGCATGCCTGAGCAGAAGCGAAGCGAGATCCTGTAAACACATCCTCAAAATGCCTCGAGAGACATCACTGACTTTTTATAAAAGAATTTTTAATGTCATATATGTGTACTAACTTACATCCTTCCCCTGTTCCCATAGTCTCCCAGTCCTCTGAAATTCATGGCTTTTGTTTTTGTTCTTTAATTAATGTGCGGTGTGTGTGTGTGTGTGTGTGTGTGTGTGTGTGTGTGTGTGAGAGAGTGTGTGCGCGCGCATGTGTGTGTGAGTGTGTATGTGTGCGTGTGCGCGTGTGTGTGTGAGTGAGTGCGTGCGCACACACGCGTGTGTGAGAGAGTGTGTGTGCGTGCGCGCATGTGTGTGTGAGTGTGTGTGTGTGTGTGTGTGTGTAAATATCCCACTGAGACCATTTAGTTATTACTCATATGTATATGCTTTTTAGGGTTGACCACTTGAGATTGAATAACCAATTAGATGGTCTCATCCCTGGGGAAAACTAATTCTCATTCTCTCTCTCTCTCTCTTTCTCTCTCTCTCTCTCTCTCTCTCCCCCTCAGCAATCATTAAATACCTGTAGCTCTTCATCTAGGTGTGGGGTCTTGCGAGACTTTCCCCATACATAACAATCTGTCCGTTCCCTCTTCTGCAATGTTTCCAAAGCCTTAAGCACAATGTCATGTTGTAGATAAATCAGTTGGGGCAGGGTACCTGGCGGTCACTGATTCTCTGTACTGTGACCAGTTATGGATTTCTGTTAATGGTCTCATCTGCAGCACCCCAAAAGAAGCTCCTTTGATGAGGGACGAGATCTACACTTATCTGTGGATAGGCTGCCTTTTAAATGTGAAGGAGAGGGATGATCTCCCTGTGAAGGAGAGGGATGACCTCCCTGTTAAGAAGAGGAGTGACCTCTCTGTGAGGAAAAGGGATGATCTCCCTGTGAAGGAGAGGGATGATCTCCCTATGGAGGAGAGGGATGACCTCCCTGTGAAGGAGAGGGATGACCTCCTATGAAGGAGAGGGATGATCTCCTGTGAAGGAGAAGGATGAATTCCCTGTGAAGGAGAGGGATGACCTCCCTGAGAAGGAGAGGGATGACCTCCCTGTGAAGGAGAGGGATGACCTCCTGTGAGGGAGAGGGATGACCTCCTGTGAGGGAGAGGGATGACCTCCCTGAGAAGGAGAGGGATGACCTCCTGAGAAGGAGAGGGATGACCTCCCTGAGAAGAAGAGGGATGACCTCCCTGTGAGGGAGAGGGATGACTTCCCTGTGAGGGAGAGGGATGATCTCCTGTGAAGGAGAGGGATGACCTCCTGTGAGGGAGAGGGATGACCTCCCTGAGAAGGAGAGGGATGACCTCCCTGAGAAGGAGAGGGATGACCTCCCTGTGAAGGAGAGGGATGACCTCCTGTGAGGGAGAGGGATGACTTCCTGGTGCTCCCTCTCCATGCTGTTAGGAATGACCAGCACATGGCAGAATTACCATACTGAGCTCTGCATCTCCCTGGATGTACACAGAGCATCCTGAGATAGGAACAGTAGGAACCAGTGGAAAATAGGGGTTTGGATCTGGGAATTTGGTCACGGGTGTACTATTCTTTCAGAAACCTTGTAGACTTCTACTTGCTGCTTTAAGAATCTTGCCACTATGCAAACACACCCCCACCAGCCAACAGGCAGTAGGACAGCTTTGTCAAAGCCACCCTATGGTTAGGGGAATGTGGGCCTCAGGGCGGCTTTCTGATAGCTTTCTGGAAGCTGGCAGGCTTAGTCCCCAAACACAGATTGTTGGCAACTTCAACACGGCAGGGAAGGCAGAGCCAGAGACCAACAGAAGCATTTCAATGTTGGGTATCCTGGGAGATGGACCAGGGACCTGACTGTGAGTGTTTGGTAAGTTTTTGGTGAGCTCAGGGTTCTTCACCTCCCTAGCCAGCCAGATCGCCCACTCATCCCAGGGTGGTCTTATTTTGCACCCTATTAGCATGTCCACATTTGGCTAATTAGTTGACACCATATAAATGTGGGCTTCAGAGCACAGGGACATTAGAATTCAACAGAAGATAGAGAGACGACTTCCTTCAGAACTCTCTGGAGATGGAGTCGGTTGATGGAAATGGAGACCCCTTGGTGTGAAGTTCCTGCCTCCATTGGAAGCTTACTCTACCAGTGACTATAGGCCAAAGGCGCTGAGTCTTCTCTCTGCCTCTAACCCTGACATTTTGGCCATGGGCAGAAATTCATTGCCCAGTACTTTCCGGTTTCCAGATGTGAAGCCCATGCAGCAGGTCTGAAACCTACTGCCTGAGAGGTCTGTGAGGGCTAGAACGCCCTCAGCACTGCAAGCCAGCTCCACTAGCATCCCTGAACTCCCAAGAGCTCTGAGCTGAAATGCTTCTCAGAGCTGCATGGGCTCTCAGCAAGCATCGGGCACCACTGAGAGTTCAAACCTGTTTCCCTAAAATCCCACGAAGCCATCTATGTTAACTTGTTCTATCCCCTTCAAGGTTATTAATCCTCAATTATAACAAAGCACTTCCTGTTTGGACTCCGCAATGGCTGCCCACTCTGTTCTTGAAGGCAGTGGAACAAGATCCAATTTGGGGAGAGAAGACAGTCTCCAGGAACCTCCTCCTCACCATCACCTAAATATCAGTGGCATGAATGGAAGGACCCAACACCTGACAGGGGTAGGCCATCCCACCTAATGATCACATACTCAAAAGTAGCCAGTGAGGATCAGCCAATCCCACCTCAGACCCAAAGAGCCACATATCAGAAGTAGGACCTGAATATCTGAATATTGGTTTAAGTCATTTAATTGTGAAGCTGCTTGTTTTACAGCAAAAGCTAACAGATAGGTCCTGCTTTCTCTTCAGCAAGAGCTGGCCTTACGATGAACACTTAGGCCCGCAACTGATTAGAAATCAGTGCCTGGACTGGGGTGAAGCTCAGTCATTTGCTGAGCAGGTGTGGAGACCTGAGTTTGATCCTCCTATAAACAAAACAAAACAAAACAGCATCCCGAGCAGCAGACTAGTCCCTGTTTTTGGTTTGCTGAAACCTTTCTTCCTAATCAAAAGGTTCCCGTGTTATTACATTCACGTAACTCTCTAATTCTACTGGAATGTTAGCTCGTGGAAATTGCCATAAAGTTCGGAGAGGTTTGAGGTTGCTGGTGTTGTTTTTGTTTAGAATCTCTGCAATTCAACTGTTTCCTTGAAGTTCCAACAGAATGGCCAACGTGTGAATGAGACCATCGTGGCCCTGGAGGCGGGGGGGGGGGATTACAGGTGTCCAGCACGGGTGCAGGGCGGGGCTGACTCGGAGGTAGGTACTGGATGTCGGTGTTTTCCTCCATGGGGAAGACTACTTGGGAGATAAATACAGAAGGCAGAGGAAGACAGTAAAGGAACAGCAAGGATGTTTGAAAACATCAAATAATTAAAGCCACAGTGTTAACTATTTACCTAAAAAGGCTACACATGTGTGGCTGAGCCCACAGCGGCTGGAATTCTGTGAGAGTCCGTGGAACCAGAGTTACAGTTGTTAGCTTCTGTGAACCGTCTCTCCAGCCCCCTAAATAAAATGAGAGAGAGAGAGAGAGAGAGAGAGAGAGAGAGAGAGAGAGAGATGGCCTTGACTGGTTATGCATATTATGTATTAACCAACAGCAAAAGTAAGTACTTTATTCCAGGAAGCTCCTGCCCATCTGCTTGGGCCCTCTCCCTCACCCACACAACACCTCTTTCTCTAGATGCTACTTCCTCCTGCGTCCCACAGGGAGCATAGCTAATAAAGCAGTCAGCACAAGCGCACGCCTGCTCAGACATGGAAAGAGTGTCTAGGATGCATTATTGCGTTGCCTTTCACTTTGTTTTTATGACACCCCGCGAAATGATAAACACTGCTTCCTTTTAACAAGTAAGAAAGTTGCAGCTTAGAAAGGAAACCGTGTATCCACGGGCAATCAATTAGCACATGGTTTCTCAGTTCAACACCCAAAGGTGCCCCTCTTGCCTCACCCCAAGTTCCTCTTCATGGGAATGTAAACACATTTCAAAGAGAAGAGCTGAATTCTGGAGAAAAAAGGCCATGGCCGTTTCTCAGTAGGACTTTTAGTGTAGTGTATGAACCAAGTCCGAGTGTGGGACCAGATGCACATTTTTTATGAAGTTCCACCAGGAGCCCGGGAGTCCCATTTGCTGGCATGTTAAGACTTCCTGCCTCAGAATGGCAGAGTTGAACAATTGGGACCAAGACCAGACAACCCACTTTCTGACCAGGTCACCGTCCATCACTGAGGGGAGTCAGGGCAGGAACTCAAGCAGGGACTGAAGTGGAAACCATGGGAAAAGGAAGTATGCTGGCTTGCTCCTAGGTTCATGCTCCAGCCACCTCTCTTATACAGTGCACCTGCCTAGGGATTGTGCCGCCTACAGTGGGCATGGGGCGGGACCCTCCCACATCAATCATCAATCAAGACAAGTTCTCACAGACATGGTCATTGGCCAAGCTGATGGAAGGAGGCTGTTCTTCAGCTCCCTCTGGGGATTCCATCCTCCCCAGAGGAATCTAGGTTGTACAAGCTAACAGTAAAAACAACCCTGTGCATCAAAGCCAAATCAAACCTTGCCCTGGAGCATTTAGGTGAAATGGATAAGATCATAGATCCTGGCCTAAGGGTTGACTCGGAGGGTAAAGTGCTTGCTAAGCAAGAAGAACCTAGTTTGGAATTCCAAAATCTAGTAAATGTGGGGTAGGCATGTCAGTCACCTGGAAGTCCACCTCTGAAGACAGAGACAGGTGATTCACCAATGGGGCTAGTGAGACAAGTATTGTCAGTGAAGTCTATATTTCACTGAAAAACTCCAATCCTCTCAAATAAGGCAGAGAACAAGAAAGATCCTTGACATCACTCTCGGGCCTACACACACACACACACACACACACACACGCCCACATACAGGTAAACATACATATACACATCACATGCATACACATGAAAAGAAGAAAGAGATGCAGGTTTAAAGGGCACAGGAGCTACATTAAAACCACATGGGGTTTAATTCCGGCGTGCCCTTTACTGAGCACCATATGAAGTTTCTCAAGAGTTCAGGGGAAAGCCAGCTGCTTCCTCCTCTCACATGGAGACAGTAAGGTGGTCGAAAGGCTGAATGACTACAGAAAGTACTTAACAAGGCATGTAGTACACATTCAATAAATGGCTCTGATCTCGCCTCTACAGATCAATAAAAGTTCCTGTCTCCTGGAGGCACCGTGAGAAGTGAAACTTCTTGGTTTTGGTGGATGTGTCCATGATGCTCTGGGGAGGCCCCTCCAGTAAAGGACTGGCTATGTGAGCCCTGAGAAGCTGCCTGCAGGTGCCTGCAGGGATGTCTTCACAGCCTGTGGCATGCTCCTCCTGGATCATCATAAAGAGATACACAGGTCTGGACATCTCTGTTCCAGGAGTAAAAAGTAAAGGTTGAACCCCATGGGCTGATGAAGGCTGTGCCCCACACTCTGTCCTATTCACTCCCACCCACATGGTGGGTGTGGCTCACAACCCAAGGCCTCTCTTATGAGGAGTCTTCACGCCAAAGGCTTTTCTCTGAGTGAACCCAACCCATACCTTCCCCAGAGGAAAAAAACCAATACTATGGCTGGCAAAATAATGCCACCATCCCCAAGATCCCCCTCTCTCATCTCTGAGGCAACCAGTTCTGGAGGCCGAGATTAGCATTAGAATACAAACAGCATCAGGCCAACTCACTACAGAAATGGATATTAAATTGTGTTGTTTTAAACTATGCTTGTGAAATTTGCTACCACAGTAATATACACAACTGATGCATGTAAAATCCACAGCAGGAAGGTGCTCAAGCCCTGACCACCTCCAAGACTGGGAGCTGCACTGCTTCCTGGGAGTATCTATGACAATAATCAAGAGATATGGGTCACATGGATTTACACTGCACAGATGGAGTCGAGAATAGCAAGCCTTAAAGATGGACGGGAAACCAAGTCACACACCAGTGCAGGTCCATGACTGTAGTGGTTGAGGTTTTCCCTGGGGCAACTCCACTTTTTTGAGTACATGTGGATGTTTTAGTTTGCTTCCTATTGCTGGGACCAAAAGCAACTTGGGCAGGCATGGTTTTATTTCAGGTTAAAGTTTACAGTCTATCACTGAAGGAAGTCAGGACAGGAACTGGAGGTAGAACTGGAGCAGAAGCCATGGAGGAACACTGCTCACTGGCCTGCTCCTCATGACGTGCTCAGCCTGCTTTCTTACTCCACCCAGGACCATCTGCCCAGGGGTGGTACCGCCACAGTGAGCTGGGCCTCCCCCATCCATCATTAACCAAGACAATGCCTGAAGGGCAGCTGAGGTCCCTCTTCCTGGATATCTCTAGCTGTGCCAAGTTAGCCAAAATCCAGCCAGGGAGGTGGTTCACAAGGCTTTATAAAGTTGGGGATAACCTGTGATTATCCTGGCATCTGAGCTGGTGACGCATAAAGGCTCTTGAGAACCACAGAAGAGTCATTAAGGGTTATCTGCCAGTCTTCTGTGTACCTGATAGCCTGTTCTTGTTCAGCACAAGGGTTGATTTTGACATACCCTAAGGAAAACTTGAAGAACAATGGAGTTGCAACAGTCTGTCCACTGAACCCCAGCCCCTGGGCGTGTGGAGAAACTTTACCGCCTCTCTTCTTCATTAGAGAAATGCACCAACCGCTACTCGTCCTCCAAATTTATCCGACACATTTCAAAATCCCCAGGAGATCCCTGAGGCCGTGGACGGTACCAAACCCTTTGGGAGCTGCGATCTCTCCTAGTTTGGCCGTCTATGATGATGATCATCTCTACATTAAGCACTGTGTGTGATAGGTGTAAGAGAAGACAGCTTCGTAAGGCAACACAGAGTAGGGAAGTTACTTAAAACTTACGAGTTTCCTGCTTTTCCATTTAACATTATCAGATCACAATGGAGCGTGGGAAAGTGGAACCCCAGAGCATAGATCCCTGGGGAGGGTAGGCTGATGTGGTCCACACCACTGTCTGCTCCACAGGTGCAAAAGGCTTCCTTTGAAGCTGAGGGAGTTTGCAGCCCCAGGGAGGGAGCAACAGTGGCAACTGGCCTGACCCCTCGATGCTCCCAGAGACTGGATCACCAACCAAAGAATCAACATGGAGGGACCCATGGTGCTGGCCACATATGTGGCAGAGGAAGGTCTTGTTAGCCATCAGGGGGAGGAGAGCCCTTGGGCCTGAGGGTGTTAGATTCCTCAGTATAGGAGAATGCCAAGGAAAGAAGCTGAGAGTGAGTGGGTGGGTGGGTGGGGGAATACCCCCATAGAGGCAGGGGAGGGGGGAGGGAATAGGGAGGTTCCAAAGGGGAGATCTGGAAAGGGGGAAACATTTGAAATGTAAATAAAGTATCAAAAATAAATTTTTTTTTTTAAAAAAGAAGGCTTTCTTAGAGACACTTCACAGCTCTGAAGCTTAACCCTGTCATTGTTGGTGCTGTGTCAGCTTCCCTGCTCTGTGACAAAGCATCTGAGAAGAGCCTGGGCTTCTCTTCACGGCTTCAGAGTTTTCAGCCCAGGGACACCGGTGTTGTTACTTTGGAACTGTGTTGAACATCATAGTAAAGAACAATAGGACAATGCAGCCAAGAAACCAGGAGGAAGAGACAAGCACCCCATCTCCTTCGGGGCACACTCTCAGCGCATAACTCACTAGACCTCATCCAATAAAGGGACCACTGTTTCTGAAGAGTGTCATAGGCTTGGACGCCCAGCCTTGGCAGGCACCTACAGTCTAAACCATGGCAGCCCCGTTTCTGGAGACCGCATGAAGTCAACGCAGTCTCTCCCCTGCTGGGACCATCCATCTCGATTCCCCAGACATGTGCAGAGCTGCTTCTGCAGACTTGGCTTGTCAGCACGTGGCTGCTTGCTGGGCAGTCATCTGACTCCTTTTGAGAACAGTCTTAAATAGTTGTTCTGTTTTTCAATTAGCAACAAGATTTGGTTACATTTTTTAAACATGACAAAGAAAGCAATTGGCTCTCCTCCTCACTTCCTTAGTCTAAAGTAGTTTTATCCACGTAAAAGAAGTAATGGCTAGCATTATTTAGCTCTCATCTGAGCAGATAACCCAAAAACACCTACACACCACCAGCACCAGCACCACCATCATTGAAAGCACAAGACAGATATAAAAGATGTGTAGAACTAATTAATTCCAACACTGCTGCTGGCTGGCACTGAAGAGCTCAGTTTGGATTCGGCATTTCAGCGTCTCTACATGTTCCTCAGACAATGAGCTTCAAGAAAGGCAAAGTGGGTGGACAATTTTCTATGTCCACTACAGGACACTGCAGTGTAAGGAAATCTGAGTTCACTGGTGAATGGACAACAGAAATATCTAACACCCTTCACAGCTCAATGCCCAGAGCCATTGCCTACCTGGCCTATCCCATGCCCTGTTTCTGACTCCAGACCTCCCTTCGAGTCTTGGTTGGTGAGAAGAGGAGGCACAGAAAGGGTGGTTGGGTATACCCCAGGCTGTCTGGTGCACCCTGGGAAGGCAGCAGTTTGTACCAGAGAAGAGGCACCAGCAAAGTGCTCCGTGAAGGTCCTCGGCATAGCCAGAGAGGGAACATGTCTATCCCGTGGCAGTGCTCTCAGACTGCTCATTTCTAAGAAAAAGAAAGAATGAAAATGGGAAGAGGAGACACCTGAGGGCAGGGAGAAGAAGTGAACACCATGGAGGGAGCCAGGGAGAGAGAGGAAGGGGGGAGGGAGGAAGAAAGGGAGGAGGGGGAGGAAGGGAGCGGGAGGAAGGAGAAAAGGAGGCAGATTAAAAGCAGAGCTCTCCAAATCTCTACCAACAGGGAAGGAGAAAGCTTCATGCAACCGTGCCCTCCCCTCTGCCTGGGTCTGCCTTGCATGCATCTATGTCAGCAGAGATCACTGGAGGAAAGAATCATCACCTACACACTTGGGGGTGAGGGAGGGGGACAAACTTGACTTGATGTTAGACTACCAAGGTAATTGTGAGAAAAGAGGGGAAAAGTGAAAGTGCCTACACACAAACACACTCACAGACACACACTCACACACAGAGACACACACTCACACACAGAGACACACACTCACACACACTCACACACACAGACACACAGACACATACTCACAGACATACACACAGACACACACTCAGACACAGACACACACTCAGACACACACTCATAGACACACAGACAGACACACTCACAGACACACACACAGACACACACTCAGACACAGACAGACACACACACACAGAAACATACACAGACATACATACACACACAGAAACACACATACATACAGACACACACACATAGAGATACACATACACACAGAGACACATACATAGAGATACACATACACACAGAGACACATGCACAGACACACACACATAGAGATACACATACACACAGAGACACATGCACAGACACACACACATAGAGATACACATACACACAGAGACACATGCACAGACACACAGAAACACTCACACAGAAACAGACACACCTCACTCACACACACACACACGGACACATATACACACACACACGGACACACATACACCACAGACACACACACACAGAGACACAGTTACTCACACAGACACATATACAGACACACACACACACAACTGAAGCCTGATAACTGTATCCACTATTTTCATCATTAAAAGGTGTGTCTGAAGAGAGAGACGTGTACTCATACATAAAATAAATAAATAAATCTTTAAAACACACACACACACACACACACATCCACAAAAAAGTAAAACCTGGCAGACTCTTCTAATATGCACATTTACAAAACCCTGGCTTACATCCCCAAGGGTCTGAGTCAATGTCCCCAGTGTTTACTAAAGAGGCATCCTAAGGAGCAGAGAGACCATTACTAGGTGCAAATGAGGGCTCAGCAGTCTTGACAGACAAATAGTTCTAGTCAGAGCTAGGGAGCCCTGCATCAGCAGAGGTCAGGCTAGCCTCACTCACTCCATCCTTGCTGCTCAGGATACAGGAAGCATCAATCACTCCATCCTTGCTGCTCAGGATACAGGAAGCCTCACTCACTCCATCTTTGCTGCTCAGGATACAGGAAGCATCAATCACGCCGGGGTCCTCCAAACACAGTAGCAACAAGAGAGCAGCACCCACACAAATGCAGTGGGCGCCTCCTCGCACGCATCCTTTTCATTTGGAAAAGAACGTGAGGAAGAGGCTGGACACCACCCATGTTCCCCTGCATTCCAAGCAGTTTTCTGAGTCCCTACTTTGCAGCAGACACTTGCAGGTACTGCATCTGTAGCACAGAGTGATGCATCTGTTACTTATAGAAACATTTGTTTCCGTTTCCTAGAGGGTGGTTGCTTGGCCCCACATACTGTTCCTGCAGAGGACCCCAGATCCCAGCACCCAAGTTAAGGGGTTCACAACTGCCTGTAACTCTGGCTCTTAGAGAATCAGATACCCTCTTCCGGCCTCTGCAGCTCACCCGCACTCACATGTTAATGCCCACACATAGATGAAACATACCTACACACAGTTAAAAATAAATCTGTAAGCAGGCCCTCATTGACCTATTTCCTCCACCTAAGCCAGAAGATCCTAGAACTGCTCAAAAGAGAACCATCAGCTAGGGACAGAGCAAGCTACACATGATGCTGCAGGGGCATTTCATATACTGTCCGCAAGATCCGAGAGGACACTTGAAGTCGCTATTCTAATGAGTGGAACAGAAAAACAAATAACCAAGCAGGTGCCTAGCACAATGCCTGTCGGTGGCAAAGAAGAGAGGCAGGGCATGAAAAGAGGTCCTAGGGGGAGGGGGCGTGGCTTCACAAAGAGCATCACCTCATTGTATGCCGCTCTCCCTTAAGAGGGGCAGACCATTTGCTTCATAAACCAGACTACAAATTCTGCTCTTTTGAAGATGCTGCTGGTGAGTGTGTGTGTGTGTGTGTGTGTGTGTGTGTGTGTGTGTGTGTGTGGTGCTGGTGCTGCTGGTGCTGCTGGTGCTGGTGGTGCTGGTGGTAGTGGTGGTGGTGGTGGTGCTGGTGGTGGTGGTGGAGGTGCTGGTGATGGTGGTGATGGTGGTGCTGGTGGTGGTGCTGGTGCTGATGCTGGTGCTGGTGCTGGTGCTGGTGGTGGTGGTGGAAACTTTAGGAATGTTTTCAGCATCAGGATGCTATGATCTCATTGGGTTTTGAAAGATCTCTGGCTTGCATTTTCAGGTGAGAGAGCTGTGGGGAAACCAAGGGAACTATGGTACCAGAGAGGTGGAGTCAGCGAAATTCACACCACTCTGTGGGGCTGAGAGGTTTAGGAAGTCCTTAAATACAGATCTGGAGGACAGGGGTGGGAGGGACATCGAGGGTGACTTTTACTTTTGGCTCAAACCAAAGTTGCTGGCGGTGCCATTAACCAGGACACTCCCCCTCCTGATGCTGCTGACAAGAAAGGCCTTTCTGCTTATTGGATTTCCTGTCTCTATTGTCCAGAGAAGACAGACCTGGCTTGGATCTATTCCGACATAGAGAGAGAGATGATAGCCTCATTATTTTATTTGAGTCCTTGTAGGCTATAGCACTGGGAGCACACAACTCATAAATAAAGTCAGCATAGCCTCTTTATCTCCTTCCCTACATTTGACTGAAATCCTTAGTGTTGCATTTGCCAGGATGATGAATTTGGCTAGAAATACATCACATTCGTTCAAGAGTAATACGGTGTTATCTGGTACAAGCCGCAGATGAGAAATCACTCCTGCAGAAGGGAGCCTCAGGCTTGGCTCAGAGGAAGAGTTCAAGACATACGGAAACCATTGGAACGTCAACATCAGACAGTCCTGGAGTTGTAGCAGAAAATGCTGCAGTTGACCCCAGAAGTCACGTTTACAGGCATGGCGAGGAATGAGGAAACACGGACACAGTGAAGTTGTGCCTCAGAGGTGAATTTTCCTGGCATCTTCCCAGAGCATGAACCAGCTTAGGGCCATCATCCAGGCAGTGAATGACAGATAAGATGTCTCTGCGTGAAGTACAGAGTGGGGAGCGCTGCAGGCCTGGTCCCTCCCTCCACCAAGAACCTACGACTGAGGGGAAAGTGTCAGAGGCAAAATGATGGTAAAAACCGGAATAAACTCAAAGTCAAAATTCAAGCTGCCACAGGGGTGTGTGAGGAGATGAAGCTGGTCCTGGAATCTGGCTGAGAAAGGAGAGGTAATGTGATAGAAAGCAGCCAGGTCCAGGAGAGGGTGTGATGTACAAGGACGGGCACAGGTAAGAGGAGATACTTGATGGGAGAGGAAGCAACAGGAACCTGTAAGTGCACCTTGCTCACTGCCAGTTCTGGAGGTAATAGGACGCCACAAAGCGTTGAGAAGTACAGGAATCCAGGGCTGAGTTTTCAAAGCTCACTGACATTAGGGTGGAAGGAGATGACACTGGGTGAGAATATTTGTGGAGAAAGGGGGAGGTGGCTTGAAGCACTGGGGCAGAGGCATGCCCAGCTGTTCGAGAACAGGATATATACAGAAGAGTGGATGGGATATGGAACTATGCTCAGAACTGGGCAGACATGGGAACTGTGCTGGCAAGGAAATACAGCAGGGGTAGAAGGACTGTCTGGGATGCCAGTGAAGGCATTTCTTAAAAGCAGCAACAGCAAAGGCTGGCATGGGTCTTAGTTCCAGTCCTCTTCCTATGTAACAATAATGTAGTCTGGATGCAGTAAGTTGGCTCAGTAGATAAAGTCACTGTCAAGCCTGAAGACCTGAGTTCAATCCCCATCAATCTACACAGTGGAAGGAGGGAATCAACTCCAAAAGTTGTCCCTAACCTCCTCCACATCTATACCATGGCACACATGCACAAGTACACATATAGTAATCATATATGGTTTCTATCATAAATGCATGTAATATATATATACGTATACATATACATATATATGCATGCATGCATGTGGTCAAGAAAGAAAGAAATGTGGAATAAGAAACCAAGAAAGTACTTGGAAGTCTAGTAGATACAGAGAGGGAAACAGAAAGGAAACATTGTAACAATTAAGAATGAAATTGAGACCTTCCTCTGACAAGATGGAGGCAGGCATCAGTGTCCCAGACTCAATAGAAGAGAATCCAGATACAGCAACTGTCTAGTCTGAGTTTCCAGAGAACTGGCATTGTTGCAGTTAGGAACCCCAGGAAAGAAAGACTACACAGCCCATGAAGAAGCCAGAAGGAAGCAAACAGCCAGGGTGTCTTGTTGCATTTCTTTTTTTAATAACAGATCTCTTAAGAAATAAATCAGAGGGATGGCAAGATAGCTCAGCTAGTGAAGGTGCTTGCCACCAAGTCTGACATCCTGAATCCCATCCCTGGGACCAACATGGTGAAAGGAAAGAACTTAACCCAATTCCCATGGATTATCCTCTGACTGCCACAGGTGCACAGTAGCACATGCACACAAACACACACACACTCACACACTCACACCAAATGAAAATATATTTAAAAAAAAAAAAAAACCAGCTAAAATGTGAGAAGTCGAAAGTCTCATGAGAATTACTTTGATCTTTCCCAGGAGTCTTACACTGACACCCTGTAGCTAAGCTCCTAACCCAGGAGCCTTTGAGGGATTCATGTATCCAAAATATTTCTGCAAAGTGAGCTACCTGCTTTGTGTCTGTGGATTGCAGGCAGAAATCAGGTCACTCAGCCTCCAGATGCTCACACAGTGTTGTATAGCCTCCAGATGCTCGCTCACATACACACACACACACACACACACACACACACACACGGTGTCCAGATGCTCACACACACACACACACACACACACACACACACACACACACGGCGTTATACAGCCTAAAGGGATGGGTTGGACGGACCATTAACTGAAGCCTCTAAAACCCTGAGCCAAAAGAAACTTTCCTTCCTCCTTCATTACTTATCTTGGGTATTTTGTTGCAAATGACAGAAGGTAGACTAACCCCTCTCCCTAAAACAGGAGCAAACTCCTAAGCAGGAGCAAACTGGTTCTAGAAGTAACCACCCATGCTGCAGTTCCCAGATCCTGCCACTCCTGTTCCTGGCCTGTTCTTAGTGTCTATGTTGGAGATGTTGCCCTTCTGGAGACCATCAACAGAGCTCTTCAACTCTCTTCCCTGATGGCTTTAATGTTGGGGATGAAGTTATAGAAAATGGTTGTTTTCACCTAATGCCAGCAAAGCAAGCAACGAGGGTCACTGGTGACATCGTAGAGGGCTACTAGTGCTCAGAGCTCCTTTCTTGATCATTTGCTCTTTGTCAAAAAAAATCTAGTCAACAATGGGATGTTTGCCTGTTCCAATTTATCTGAAGTAACCACAAAATCTGACCCTATATATAGTTTATGAACAAATCATGTCTATATGAAGTCATTTAACCGACAATATTTGAGAGCTAGCTTCCTCCAAGTTTGCCCCACAGCAAAGTGTAACTCTGGTAACAAACACGATGTCTTAGTTTTATTTAGTAACTCTAGTTAACTGAATTGCTCTTTAAAAAGAAATGCTTCTAAAACTAATATTTACGTGTCTTCCAGATCTGTTCTAATTGGCTTTGTGAAATCAATGGCTCCCTTGATAATTAATAAAAGACTGTCTCTTTTTCCTGTGTTGGCAATATCTTGGTTTGAATAACTGGACAGATAACTCCTTCACAAATATGAAAAACAGATTTTCGGAAACAAGCTTATTTTATTAAGCCATGTTATTTAATTTTATCTGACATTTGAAAGTCATTTTTGCTAGTAAGCAGTCTACATTAATACATTGAGTTCACATAGAGTTTAACAGTATGAATTTCCTATCAGAGAAAAGTACAATATATGTTTGGCAGGGGCCAAGTTCATGAAGAATTAACAGTTATCAAATCCCAGAGGCAAACAAATTATCTTCGTTTCTCTCTTGCCAGCTGCCAGGCATCCAATTTGCACTTTCAAATTCTGCCTCTTTCACTGGGTTCTGGAATGGGAGAAGGAAATGCTTCACACATCCATACCCACCGGCATCAAATACAGTCATCTGCAAGGAAGTAGCAGCCAGTGGGGAAAAGGAAATCAGCTAAAAACAAAGTTTATATTAAAAAATTATCTAGGTTGCGCCATAGAAAGGACGTTATTTTTATGTGCAAAAGTAGATGTGACAAGAACCCATCTCCATGTATAAATTAAGAGGATTTCTTTTTTAAAAAGCTGTGCTTTGATGGTTCGTTTTTAAATTTTCTACCAATATACATTGCAAAATGGGGTTCATAATTTTAAAATTTAAGCAACAATGCAAACAGTGAATAACAACCAACCATAAGGAGAAAAGTGTTGTTGCTCACTGTAAATATAAATCATGTGACCATTTCTGAGTAGCCATTTTTTTTCCAAGGTTGTGTCCCTTTGGAAAATCCTAGCTCAAGTTGGCACAAGTATTGCTCCCTCAGCGTAGCTCTATGGCCTCAGAGGGGTAATTTTCCATGAGCCCCAGGCAGAATACTATAGACCCTCTGTCTCCTGCCTTTGAGCAGTAGTTCCTTCCCAGGCCTGAGGAAGGGGCAGGTTGCCAGATAGCAGCCAAGAACCTGTGGGCCCTTTGCTCCCTGGGGGAAGGGATGCTCAGTGTCTAGATCAGTGTCTGCCACCTCATTGACACTAACCAAATGCTTCTGAGATAAGTAAGTGAAGGAATAAGGACTGTGTGATGGTCGTTTGGATTCTCAGGGGTTTGTTATAGATAACGCTCAGTTCATCCAACAGCATCTGCAGTAGCCAAGTTCTCCATGTCCTTACGGGCATCACATGGGGTAGTTTTAGTTTGTTCGTTCTCTGGGTGTCAGCATGCATGTGTTAGCATTCTTCTGACTTAATGATGTATTGAGGTCAGGTCTCTAGAAACAAACAGCTCTCAGGCTCTAACTTCTAATGGAATCGAGCAACATGGCCAAGGTTGAACAGTATAGAAGTGTGCTCAACCTCTGGACATTGTGACAAACCACTGTCTGCACAACCATGCATACCTAAATGGCAAGAAAGTCTCATGATGTTTGAAGTAAATCTATGCTGTTATGTTGGGAGAAATTCATGTTAGCCAGGGGCAGTGAGTCAAACACTCTGCCAGTCAAAGACAGCACCACACACAAGGCTCATGCAATAGCTAACGCACAAGTAACCTTCAAGTCACCAGTGTCTTCCAAGTGAGGAAACTTAAACTCAAGACTTTCCATACTCCTGAGTGGTCTCCGAGCCCTTTCTGTGTGTCTGCCACATGGGAGTATGTTCAGACTCCCTACCAACTCCAGCTCCCACACAGGCAGTTCCCCTCCGTCCCCTTTAGTTTTCTTTAACTTAGACCTGCTCTCCAGTCCTCAACCTACCTGGAGCCCTCCATGAACCTCCACATCAGACTCTACCCCCCCCCTCCAAGCGTCACCCAAGGCTGACTGTCAGACTTGGCCACAGATGCAGTCTGGAAACCTGTCTGCACAAAGCTCACACTAACTCTATCAAGTCTTGATGGGGCAGGATTAAACCGAGTTGAAAGATAATCTTGTGAACACAGGCCATTTCTTAAATAGGCCAATCTTTTTCTTGGGGTGGGGGAGAAATCGAGAATGAGCGAGCGCATGAGACACATCCTCACTTTATCACAGTGATACAAGGTCACTGAACCATGAAGATTACTGGCATGGCTTCTTCACGGGATCAACATCCCTTCTCACAGACAGCTGTCCATGGCCCAGCCCAGCAGAGCAAGGCACACTTTGGCCTGACATCTGCGATGCTTTGATTTTCATCCATGTCTTCTGAAGTCTACTTTATGTCCTGGCATTGACACTCTTTGACCCTCTATGCCTTCCATCCCAAGGCAAAAATACAAATTACCTTCAGGTGGGAACTGGGGACTTGATCCAAGTTCCCCACACAATCCATCTTCCGACACAAGAGATACCAAGAGCCCTGCGCTCATCCAACAATCTTGGTTTCTAGTTTTCAGCAAGACACCATCGGCTACTTCCGGGAACACATACCGAGAAATTAAAGCCACAGGCGTGAAATCACCTAGGCTTTATCTTAAGCAAAACATCAAAACTAACAGAGAGTAATTAGAATTGGTCAAATGGGAGATAAATGAAGGTTGACACAAGAAACAAAAGCCAAACCTAAGAGAACAGTGAGAGTGAAGAGCCTTCAAGCAAAGGAGGAAGAAATGCACAGCACGCTCTGTGTCAGCAAAGGTCTTTACTGAAACTCAGCTTAGAGTTGCTGCAGAGGCCACGGACTTGGCTCCTTGCCCCCTTTTAGGGGCCACTGTACCTGAGTCACCAGCAGGTACGGGAACACCAGTGGCCTCTGCCTTGATGCGGTCACACAAGCAATACAGAAGCCACTTTTGGCCAGGCTGCAAATGAGCATAATGGAAAGCAGATATTATTAAAAAAGACCATCATTTTTAGTGATTAAAATAATCCAGGGCAGGAAAAAAATTTCTCCCATAAGTTTCTAAGTTATCATTTATCATCGTTCTGCTGCAAGAAGCCAGAGTAATTTTATTTTTCCTGACTTCTATTAAAAAGATCAATACATATGATTCCAAAGAGTCTCCGCTTCTGAAAAGATGGAGCGGGCCTGTAATCACATATGAAAGTATTGGCTGTCATTGGCAGGGAGATGGATCTGAAAAGACAGCCAACCCAGAGTGAAAGGACTTAAAAATTTCTATCGGGCTACCCGGCATCTTTCACCTTCCATAATTAAATACAGATAACAGATTACCATATCAGAGGGAAGGGTGACATGGGGGTATTCAGTAGATGCCCACTTTAGCAAAGCAATACTGAATTTCTCAATAAGGACTTTCATTTGTTGAAAAATGATTCACACAGCCCCAGAACCCAAAGTTGCTGTTCAATGTGCACTGACCAGCAGTTGCAGGATGAGAATCTTATACAGTCATCCATGTGTCCCTGGTCACCCGTGTGTCCTGTGTCACCCATGTGTCCCTGGTCACCTATGTGTCCTGTGTCACCCATGTGGCCCTGGTCACCTATGTGTCCCTGGTCACCCATGTGGCCCTGGTCACCTATGTGTCCTGTGTCACCCATGTGGCCCTGGTCACTTATGTGTCCTGTGTCACCCATGTGGCCCTGGTCACCTATATGTCCCTGGTTACCTATGTGTCCTGGGTCACCTATGTGTCCCTGGTTACCCATGTGTCCCTGCTCACCCATGTGTCCTGTGTCACCCATGTGTCCCTGGTCACCTATGTGTCCCTGGTCACCCATGTGTCCCTGATCACCTATCTGTCCTGTGTCACCCATGTGTCCCTGGTCACCTATATGTCCCTGGTCACCTATATGTCCCTGGTCACCCATGTGTCCCTGATCACCCATGTGTCCCTGGTCACTCATGTGTCCTGGGTCACCCATGTGTCCCAGTCCTTAATGGGTTCACACACACTGGTAACTCTTAGAAACAGAGCTAAATAACATCTGTGCGAATGGCCCAGGCTGCACCCATGAAGAGGGTGCCATCAGGTTAGCATGCCCCTTGGTGCTGATCATGTACAATTCCCAGGAACTGAGCCCACAGGTGAGCAAAAGGTTTGCTTCATTGCCTAGCTCACCTCTCCAGAAACCCACTTCCAGTGCAATCAAAATGCTAGCTATAGACCAAGATGGAATCTTCATGGGTCCTTGAAGGGCAGGTAAACATGGGAATTCAGACCTGTGCTCTGAAAACATTCTACACTGAGGACATTGTTTCCAACACCGTTGTTCTGCACAGGCATGACACTGACACACCAAAGGACCGTGTACCTATACTTCACCAAAGGACAGTGGCCCCACACTTCACCAAAGGACAGTGGACCCATACTTGAAAATTAATAAGCAATATCCCTAAGAGACAGAGAGCAAGCGCTCTTAGTCGAGTTTTGCCTGGATGCTCTCAGACAACTGCATAGTTTATCACCTGCACATCCTTTTATCTTATTTGAAAACATCTGGGCATCCCATAACCATAGTGATAATTCCCATTAGTAACCATAGATCATTCTGTAATGGACTAAAAGCTGGGACCAAAAAAGACCAGCATGATGCCCAAGAATGACAACATGGATTGTGAGTGAGCATGCTTTTACATCCGCAGCACTGTTTACGCTGGACTCCAGAGACATGCTCTGCAGTGTGTTCTATCATGAAGAGGCATGTACCTCAGTGTGTGCTATCACAGAGAGGCATGTACCTCAGTGTGTGCTATCACAGAGAGGCATTCTCCACAGTGTGTGCCATCACAGAGAGGCATGTGCCACAGTGTATGCTATCACAGAGAGGCATGTGCAGCAGTATATTCTATCATTCTCTTACAAGTTCTTACATGCTTTCTTTTTCTAACTTCCATAGAAAATCCCAGTGCCACAGTTCATTTCAGACACAGTCATGCACACAAAGCAAAACTCTGTTCCTCCATGTCTTAAACAAAACACACTCTTGATTTTACAAAAATACCAGAAATGCTCTCACTGTGGAATGTCCTGTAATAGCACTATCAGGAGCAAATTCCTCCAAAGCTGGGACAAGAAGAGGGTCCAGGAGTTATTTTAAGATATTCAAACTTAGTAAATTCTTTCCCATTTTCAACTGAAAGAATTTTTCTTGCAACTAAAAAAAATAAATCTCCATTTCACTAATGAAGCCAATATTTTTAGAAGAGGGAGACATAATTTTTTCCGTGTGTTCTTTGTACAAGATTCTGCGTAAATACACATGTTCATGCCATGCTGGTGATGAGGGATTGTCTTTTTTTTTTTTAAAGCCAATTTGCCTTTTACAAAGTTCATTGTGGCTTTTAGTGGAGTCTGATGGCTTAATAAGAGTGGTGTAAGAAACTGTGTGTTCTGGCTCTAAGGAAGGTTCTAGAAGACTATTTGAGTCAAAATGCTACAATAAACTGCTAGCTTATGATGTCACCAAGAATACTTGGTGATAGGAGCAGCTTCCACCAAGCCCCCATCCATCCTCTGTCCTGTCTTGTCTTGCTCCTGCCTTGGTAAAAAGGCTATGACATGTTACTCCTGAATTGGGTAGACCATGTCTCTGGAGGAAGAAATCCCAAGGCATGCACACTAGACTCAGACTTGTACTGGGCTGAGCTGAAGTCAAGTTATCACATGATGTTCAAGTGTATCTCACCCTTGTGCTCATTCCAGTCTGACAAGCAAGAAATGACTAGCACATAAACATATCTAAATGGGGGTTGGAGAAGTGACTCTGTGGCTAAGAGTACTGGCTGCTCTTGCAGAGGACCTGGGTTTGATTTCCAGCACCTACATAGAGGTTCACAACTGTCTGTGTGACTCCAGTTCCAGGGAAATTTGATGCCCTCTTCTGGCGTTCACAGGTACTGCATGCATGTGATGCATAGCCATACACACAGGCAAACAATCCATATATATAGAACGAAAATGAAATATTTTAAAGAAATAAATAACAGGGCCTCAACTGTGCTACTTTTCCAAATACTTTGGAAATTACAACATCAAAATAAAACAGGGAAGAACAAAGCCAGGATGTATCTGTATAAAGACTGTAGAGAAAAGGCGCCAGTAAGATGTACAGAGAAAAGTAAAGAAATACAAAAACTGGCTCACATAATTATGCGAGTCGACAAGTCCCAGGACCTATATGTTGTGTCAGAAAACTGTAGACACTCAAGAGCTGATGGCTCAGTTCTAGTCTGAGTCCCAGGGCCTGAAAGCATGTACAGCCAGTGTGAGAACAAGAGCCTCTCAGTCCACAGAGTGTTACCCTCTTATTCTTACAAGGCTCTCAACTGCTTCGGTTGGATCTGTTTTTACTAATTCAACCACTTCAAATGTTAATTTCATCTGAAAACGCCCTCATAGAAATGCCCAGGTTGTTATACCAAGCATTGGGCATTCTGCGGCTCAGTCAAATGGACACAAAATCTACCATTACAGTAATGCTTTGTCTTGGTTGCTTTTCTATTGCTGTGATAAAAACCCATGGCCAAGGCAACTTCTAAGAGAAAGCATTTCATTTCAGATTATAGTTTAGGGTCTATGGTATTAGAGCTAGGAGCTGACATCTTTATCCACAGGTGGGAGGCAAAGAGAGAAATGCCTGGGAATGGGGTGGGCTTTTGAAATCTCAAAGTGCGTCCCTAGTGACATGCTCCTCCAGCAAGACCACACCTCTGATCCTTCCCAAATAGTTCTACCAGCTGGGGACCAAATATTCAAATATATAAACCTATGGGAGACATCTTAGTGTGTCACAAAACACTGTGACCAAAAGCAGTTTGGGGATGAAAGGGTTTATTTCACTCACAGTTCCATGTAACAAAGCAGTGAAAGTAGGAACTCACGCAGGGCAGAACCTGGAGGCAGGAGCTGATGCAGAAGCCATGGAGGGTGCTGCTTACTGGTCTGGCCCTCATGGCTTGCGCAGCCTGCTTTCTTATAGAACCCAGGACCACCAGCCCAGGGATGGCACCACCCACCATGGGCTGGGCCCTCCCCATCAATCACTAAGAAAATGAATACCCTACATCTGGGTTTTTTGTAGGCATTTTCATAACTGAGGCTCCCTCCTCTCAGATGAGTTTAGCTTGTTTAAGTTGCCATAAAATTAGCCAGCACAGAGTACCTGTAACGGTTCTTAAAACACAAACTCTCAGGGCCCGCCCAGAGCCTGCAGCCTTCCTGAACTCCCAGGTGCTGCTGCTGCTGGGTTTCATAAACTTGGAGAGCACAGGAGTGAAGCCAGGTGGTGACTGGCAGGCTGAGTGTGGTCTGCATTTCATCTTCTTCTCAGAAACAAACAAACAAACTAATCATAAATTCCTATCTGCACTCTTTACAGGACAGATTGACATCGAATCTGACTGCTTAAAATATTTTATTGATTTCACTTATTAAATAATCCTTGAATTTGTTTCAGCTAGGGGAATTTAGTACAATGTTACTGCCCATGTATTGTGTGCTGCTTAGAGCAAAAATATATTATTTCTATTAAATGGGCAAAGAGAACAATTAAAAATGGCGATGACAGGCTGGGGAGATGCATCAGTCCGTTGAGGGCTTACTACATAGGATGAGGACCTGATTCCAGTACCCAAAACTCATGTGAAAAAAGCCAGATTTGGTGGAAAGCTTTTGAATTCCAGCACTGGAGAGACAGAAGCAGGCAGATCGTCCAGGCTCCTGGCCAGCCAGCCTGGTCTAATAGCTCCTGGCCAGGGAAAGACTGTCTCAACAAAACAAGAGCTCTTACCCCTGAGCTAGGGCATCATGGGATGACCTCTGTCCTCCACATGCATGCACACGCACGCATGTTCATGTCTGCAAACACACATGCACCTCATACACTCAAACACATACATGTATACATACATGGTGGGTGCAAGTATTCATTAAGAAAATGCCTCCATAAGATCCAACTGTAGGGCATGTGTTTGCTTAATTAGTGATTGATGGGGAAGGTCCAGCCCATGGTGGGTGGTGCCATCCCTGGGCTGTGGCCCTGGGTTCTAAAAGAAAGCAGGCTGAGCAAGCCATGAGGAGCAAGCCTGTAAGCAGCACCCCTCCATGGCCTCTGCATCAGCTCCTGCCTCCAGGCTCCTGCCCTGCTTGAGTTCCAGTCCTGACTGCCTTCAGTAATGGACTATGGATGTGGAAGTGTAAGCTGAATAAACCCTTTTCTCCCCAAATAAGTTTTCCTCATGGTATTTTATCGTGGTAATAGTAACCTAAACTAAGACATGCTCCTTCGTCCCACTAGCATCTGAGACTCTTCATGTGAAATGACAGTCGACTCATTCCATAGAGTCACAAATGCCACAGTTAAGACTTCAACCACAAAAGATTCGCCATTACACAGTCCACGTCATCTGCCAACCGCTTCATGTCTCACAGAATCTGTTTGCTCCCTCTCAAGCCTAAATGACAGCAATCACTTCCACGAAGGGAAATAAATTACAAAATCCCAAGACGCTACAATTGCTAAAATAATATTCTACATTTTAAGTAGATATTAATGCAGTGGCTGCTGGGTGATTCACAATCTGTATATGGAGAACTCTCAGAAGACATGTCAATGGCTTCAGTCCCCTGGCAACTCACCTTTTCACCAGCGGTCCAGCACAGGCACACAGGCACAAGTCTGTCTGGCAATGGCCACAAGTGACTGCAAGAAAAGTGTTGATGGGAAATGTCAGGCCTAGCAAGGCATGGTGGCCCAAGTATTCTACGTCCTACTCAGGAGCATGCAGTGGGAGGTCAGGGGTCGGTGAGTTCCAAGGTAACCTGGGCTATGCATTGAGTTGGAGGGAGGGAGGGAGGGAGGGAGGGAGAGAAAGCAAAAGAAAAATGGGCTTGGAGCACACTGAGAACACTGAGCTACTGAGTTTTGGGGATCCACTCTCAGAGACAGATTAATGTCACTGTCAAGGATCTGAGGCTGGAGTCTCCTCTCATGGACTCACACTCTCATGCCCTGCCCTTCTTCTGCAGGATGAAGCATGGCCCCCCACAGACGTGTCCTTGATTTCGGGTTTCTGAGATTCTGGGACCATAGGTCAAAGGTAACTCTTGGTTGCTGTTTTTCAGTGGCCCACCCACTCTGAGCTTTTCTCTTATAGCAGGACAAGGACAGGAAGACAGAGGCCACACCTGGAAGACAGAGGCCACACCTGGAAGACAGAGGCCACACCTGGAAGACAGAGGTCACACCTGGAAGACAGAGGCCACACCTGGAAGACAGAGGTCACACCTGGAAGACAGAGGCCACACCTGGAAGACAGAGGCCACACCTGGAAGACAGAGGCCACACCTGGAAGGGCAGAGCTTTCCTTCCTCCTCCACCATAGCCTCCTTTATCTTCCTCATGCCCACACTGTGCAGCGGGGACAGCCACGATGATGCCCGCCTTGCCTTCACACTGATGTCTGCTCCCTGTAGTACCTAAATCATGATAGCTGCTCCCACGGTGTGCCCAGCAAGTCCTGACTCCAGAACTTTCTTCTCTTCTACAGTACAACCATACTATATACATACTGTTTCTTATATATAAACACTATATACTGCACAGTTTCCCATACATAAACACTATATACTGCACAGTTTCCCATTCATAAACACTATATACTGCACAGTTTCCCATACGTAAACACTATACACTGCACAGTTTCCCATACGTAAACACTATACACTGCACAGTTTCCCATATGTAAACACTATACACTGCACAGTTTCCCATACGTAAACACTATATACTGCACTGTTTCCCATACATAAACACTATATACTGCAGTTTCTCATACATAAACACTATACACTGCACAGTTTCTCATACATAAACACTATACACTGCACAGTTTCCTATACATAAACACTATACACTGCACAGTTTCCTATACATAAACACGATACACTGCACAGTTTCCCATATGTAAACACTATACACTGCACTGTTTCCCATATGTAAACACTATTACTGCACAGTTTCCCATATATAAACACTATACACTGCACAGTTTCCCACTATGAAGCCCGCTGTTAACTACCTATCTCTTTGGTTGGACTCTGCTTGCTTTAGGATGAACAATGATGTCATGTTGTGTCTGGTCACAGCCTGGGGCAGAGATACACGGATCTTCAACTGCAGATTTCAATGCTCCATTCCTGTATTTGGTGAGAGAATTTCCCCTAACTCATACAGCAATAAGAGAATCAGGCAAAAATAAAACAGACAAGTGAATACCTGAGAAAGATGCCCAGTCCTGAGGGACTCAGAAGAGGAGAGCTCACATCTTCTTGGACATGAACTTTAGGTACAATATCTCAGAGGTGCCCTACTGGTTCAGACTAAGTTTGCCCCTTTGGGATGGTCACACTTCAAATAAAATAGATATGTCCATAGGCACTCCCTCTGGAAATGATAACTGTGTTCACACAAACTCAGTCCATGTTGTTTCTTCCCGAGGCAAGAGGTTGTGGTAGTGATGTCATTCTGATGTAAGTGGCGGTGAGCAGTAACCATCACCACTGTCTCTTCATGTTGGACTTGTGGCTGCGTGATACATGTAAGTGCTGGGTACTCTGTGTGAATAGGCCTTCTGATGGTTGGTTTTAAATGACATTTTTGTCATAAACTAGCACTACCTTGAGACAGTCTCGATTGAGGAATTATCCAGATCAGGTTGACCTATGGGCATGTCTATTTGGGATTGTTTTGATTGTTAATTGATCCATCCCACTGTGGGTAGCACTATTCCCTAGGCTGGGCCCTGGATGGTTCGAGAGTGAAGCATCCAAGTAGGCACCATGAATGCATTTGTTCTCTGCCTGACTACAAATGTGACATGACTAGCTGCTTGACTACAAATGTGACATGACTAGCTGCTTGACCTCTTCCTTTCATTTCTCCCAAAATGGACTGCAGCCTCGAACTGTGAGCTACAATGAACTCTTCCCCTTCTAAGGTAACTTTTGGGGGGATTAGGATACCTGTCATGGCAACAGAAATAATCAGTTTAGGCCTTCAGGGATATGGCTCATCTATTATGTAAAGTAACCCAATACTGTCCTAGCTACCAGGGAATGAGGGGCCTACTGAGATCTGCCACGAGTTGGGCTCCATTATGACACCCCCAACTCTCCTCTCTGGAGCTGAGACAATAGAAAAATCACAGAGATACTAAAGAAGTAGCAGGTACGGATGAAGACTAAGGCTGTAGTCCCCCCATGGCTGTCACATAGTGTTCCATCTCTGTCCCTCAGTTCTGTGATCTGGGAGACCATTACAACCGGTCTTCACTCTGAGTGCGGTGGTCGATGATCTTCGAGTTCTGCGAAGGTCCCCTTCCTCTCCTCAGGGAGTCCTCACAGCTGCTGGATGAGAAGGAGTTCTCATCCTGCTTGAAGCGCAAAGGTCACCTGGGGTGCTATGGAGCAGACCCACCCGACCTCACTCTAAGAAGTTCCAGTTAAGTAACTGTACTAAGTCAGGCCCAGGCTGCATGAAAATTCTCCCCAGAGGGCTCTAAGGCAGACAGATGAACTGTCCCCCAAAATCTCATGACCTCGAAACAAATGCACTATTTTTCTTATCCAGACAAATTAAGATTATAATTTGATTGAGATGCTACATTAGCTTTAGAATGCCTCAAAAACATGTAAAAATATTTACATAATAGGATGCTTTTTCCTGCCCCCAGGCCACTAATATACAAACTTTTCAGCAAATAACAATCTTCAAATTCTTTGTAACGAGTTGTTTTACAATGAAATCTAAGTATATATGCCAAGTTTTCCAAAAATATTATTCACTGATCATTCAATTCTTAAGAAAATACTTGTTGGTAAATCCCTCCTTAAGGGACCATGAATGATCACTTTAGGGTAAGAAATATACTCGACCAAATACCAAACGGCTGCCAACAATTCACAACAGAGACAAAATCAGCTTCGAAATCCAAGTTCAACCACAGATAAAAATGGAGGCTTTAGTTCTTGGCCTTTGGACCAATTCTTGGGTTTTCTTTTACCACTTCAGAATAACAACAGGGAAAATAAGAATATTTATATACAGACTGATTTTACCCTTTCATGCAGAAGCAACTGCAAAGCAGTTTTATGGATAGTCACAAGTGAAGGAATGGCCATAAATTCTATTGAAAACGAGTTACAAGTAAAAGTCCACACATCATTCTTGAAAAAGACACCAAAGCCTAGCCTAAACCCCAAAGGATGTGAACCTGTGCCTCCTGTTGCCATAACTCATGTCTATGCATTGTCTGTGTGTTTGTGCACATGGGTATGTCCACCTGTGTGTGCAGAGGACAGCATCAGATCTCTTGGAACTGGAGTTACAGGCAGTTGTGAACTGCCCACTGTGAGACCTGGGAGCCAAGCTCAAGCTCTCAAGACTGAACAGCATCATCGCTGTTGGCTTACACAGCTCGGGACAATCCCAGGACACCTGATTGGATCAGAGCTTCTGAGACTGAGGCCATGCATTTGAGTCATCGGACCCCAGGTTACCTTTGAGCCATCACTCCAGCCTAGATTTTGTATTATTATTATTAATTCAGGAGGAGGAAATACTATGTAAAATCTTACCAGAAAAAATAAATAAATAAAAGAAAGCTCAAGCAGGTCAACTGAGAGGCCATTGGAGAAAACAGCATGATAATAAATAAATAAATATCCACTGAATTGACCTTTTCCTCAGGGAACTTAGCATGCAAATGCCTTGCATGGGACACAGGGATCTGCATTTAGGGAAACAAGGTGAAGAGTACGTGGCCCATGTCAAGGCATTCACCACCCAGGCTGCAAACTCAGGACACAGCAAGACGTACCTTATGGGTGTCCTAGGAAACAGCAGTTATGGGAGATTACAATGATCTTCCCGGGCAGCAAACAAAGCATTGTAGCAGAGGAAATTACCTTTCAGACATTTAGTTACTGAGTCTAAGGGAGTCTGAGGTGTGGCTGCCCAAGCATGGGATAGTTGTTTGTTCAAGGAGTCTCTCTGTGGCCTTCTGCTCCTTCTCATCAAATACCACTTTGGTATGAGTCCTTCATGTCCTGCTTCCACCCTCCCCAATCCCTACATAGTTACAAATCTCTAAAGCACATCCTGAGCCTAGATCCCCGCCTGAGTTTCAACATCATGACCAGATTCCTCTGGATGAATGCACAGGATGGTCAAACTCAGCACCAACTAGAATGAGCCATCAACATTCCCTCTCCACCCTCAGCCCAACCCACTTCGTTCTTTGCTATTCTACTTTCTTATCAAATGACCCTCACAGAAATTACTCAGAGTTGAAGACTCACTCTATAACTGCCCTGGCAGAGAGAAGATATTCATTCTAAAGATAGACAAACACCTGTGTTCCTCCATTCAGACCCCAGGCTGGGTCAGACTGTCTCGTCTCCCTCAGACACTGCCACAGAAATGGTCTGACTCATGGGCAGGAGGCTGGCCATCTGCCTGACTCTCCATGCACAGCTGTCCTCAACTAGTCCCTCTGTCTCTCCTCCCTACAAGACAGCTTGGCACGTGGAGTCCAGCTGGGCGTGGGTGGTCCTACTAATGGATGCCATTCACAGTTTCATGGTAACTCCAACTCAAGGATAGTTATAAGAGCTCTGGAAGGTCATGGAGATGCCCAGAGGGGAAGAGCACACAATGGGCAAACATGAGGTCCTGCATCCACCCACAAAGCCAGGTGTGGCCATGCATGTGCCCATAACACCAGCGTAGAGAGCAAAGGCAGGGGCATTGCTGGGACTTGCTGATTACCAGCCCAGTTCTATCTTCAGTGACAGAGCAGAGTGGGATATCTGATACCTTCTTCTAGCCTTCATATGCATGCACAAGTCCACATGTCCCCCACCTGCCCATCACTGCCACACACACATACATACACACACATACATACACATATACACACCCACTCGCACATCACATACACGTATATACATATGTACATACACATATATGCATATATACATACAAACACGCACATACATACATACACATATACACACATACATACCACACACACAGAGACAGACACATATGTACATATACATATACACACATACATATGCACACACATACACATGTATATATATATATATACAGACACATACATACATATACACATATGCATACATGCACATATACATATACACATAAACACATATATACTGCACACACATACATACAGGAAGACACATATACATATACACACATATACACATACATACATACATGAACATACATACATATGCACACACATACACATATGCATACATACATACACACATAAATACATATAAACACATACACACATACATGCATAGATACACATATATACATACAAACACATACATACATACAGATGCAAACCACAAACCTCGGGTGATGTAAGATTTTCCTACAGGAGTTAGTAACCAGAGCTATACAACTGCCAGCACAAACCTGTAGAAGAACATGTGCTCTCAAGTCATACACCTATCAGAAGGCCACTGCTCACATGGAGGAAAGTGTAGTCAACCGTGTGTTTGCTTCATTCTCCATGTTAAGTGGATGCTTCGGCAGCTGCTTTCTCTTGTCATGGAGTCACTGTGTGACCTGGAGGGGCTGAGTCAACAGAGCAGTTGTCCAGGCACCATGAACCTACATTCAGCCCACACAGACCTGCAGCTCCCACTGTAGCACAGCAACCAACACTCAGTGCCATCTGAGGAGTCTACATCCTCTCAGCCCAGACTGCAGCACAGCTTCTCAACAGAGACCTAAGCACCCGCAGGTCCCCTGAAAATGCAAATTCTTACACCTATCCTAAGATGGCCTAAGCCACAACCTTTAGAGGCAAGACCTGGGACCTGCATTTTAAGAAGATACTTCTTGCTGATCATTACCCAAATCAAAGTCTGGGAGCTAGCAGTCCTGGTGATGTAGACTCACAGCAGGGCCAGTAGTGAAGGAGGATGGTGACCAAGTTGGGAAGGCCACAGAACACAGGACAGTTACTACCAAGAGCCCACATGTAGTGGTGGTAAGAGCAGAGTTTCTTCCCAACATACACATACACACACACACGTCCTGGGCTGAGAGAAGGTGTCACAGCACAGGGGACCCAAGATTCTTCCCCCTTGTTGCTCTGACACCAAGAGGGTGTTCCTCTCATCTTTGTGATCTGTCACCTCCTCCCCACACTAGCCAGAAGGAGGAAGGGAGGGGCAGGGAGGGAGGGAGGGTGAGAGAGTAGGCAGACAAGAAGCCCCTCCTATAAAGGGAGAAGCCAGAAGGTACCCTCAGTAAGCCTGTTCACAACTTATTTAGGTTGCCTTGCCCACCATCAGGAAGGATGTCACAAACTCAGCTAAAAGCAAGGGCTCTGTAGCAATAGAGAAGAGGGAGGAACCAGTCAGCCTGCAGCCTGATGCTCAGAGAGAAGCAGAAGAGAAGAGGGTGAATATAAATCACACCCAGTCTTCTAAACCTCCACCCAGGGCTTCTACTTCTGGCCCAGCATGTCTGATTTTCTACGAGTCTTTAATCAACAATGTCAAATTGCCTTCACTCATATCCCTCAGCCTTGGCCTTGGCCTTTGACTTTGATTGGAGAATAACCTGCTGCAAATATCGCCGGCATAATGGGCAACAGGCACAAGCTGACTCTCCCAGGCTTTTTCCTCCATGTTAGAGGTAAAGGCTGAATTGTAAACAGCAAAGCTTCCTCACATGTTAAAAAACGGTGCCAGTACAGCCTCAGCATGGGACCGGCTGAGACAGGGTGGTGGTCCTGCACTCTCTATAAGTGAATTCAGACACTGATGAATGTGCTCGTTTAAACGCCTGTGCAATCTGTGCCTTGCTCAGAGTCCATCGGCTGAAGAAAGGCTCAGTCTGAGGGACAGAGAGAGGCGAGGTGATTGTACTCCAGCCACTTCCTTACAGACTCCTGACTGTGCAGGAGGTTGACCTCTGCAGGATAAGCTCCTCCCACTTTCATGAGCCTAGGTTGGACCACATGACATTCATTCCACAGTTGAGACATCAGGTCAGACCTTATTGCCTCTGGATAATGGCCAGTATATGATTCTCGGAAAAAAGGGTGGGTGTGCGAACCTCAGAGGGTGTTACACAGTGAGAGGTACTTCTAAGCATGAAACTACGCCGAGCTTCAGCGCTGATGTCATAAAAAGAGGCATCAGACCCGTAGATCACTGTCTCTGATTAACTGTAATCTCTAAAAATAGCTTCAGCTGCTCTCAATTTCTCAGAGCCCAGAGTGAAACTAGAGAAGGGACACTCGTGTTCTTGGGAGTCAATGTGTAACCTAACTTCTCCAAAACTGAACTTAAATATAATCCAGTTCAAGTTTCATCCCCCAAGGGCACCTCAAGGAGGTTCAGACTCTTGGAGCAGCCTGAAACTGATGTGGGCTCAGTCCAAGGCTCAGATTTAAACACATGGTAACACTCGTCGCCACGCTGGCTCCCAAGAGCTTCTATATGATATGACATGTGGTCAGAAATGACAGGATGTTCACTTGATAATTTGCTAAAGGCTCGCTCTTTCTGCTCCCCATTTCTTCCTTTCCAGTTAGCGGTTCACACACGTGACAAGGGATAAAGGAATGGAAACGCTCCCAGAAATAAAACACAAAAACGTGGTAGAAAAAAAAGAAAAAAAATGATAGAAAAATACCTTTGCATATTGATTTGATATTTTCTTGAAATGGCTTTTATGGAGAACATTAGTTAAGAACTTATATGTGTTGGAATAGCTACTCAGAGTATAGCAGATGCTGGGGTCATGAACCTGCAACCCAGGCTGGCTCAGATCCCACTGAAAATGGTACCACTGACATCCCAAGAGAGCCCCTGAGAGCCTTTCCCTGTGGAGAGCCTGTCTCATCTCCACAGGCTTCTGGAGGCTTCCAAGTCTGGCTGTGAAGATGTGAACACATGAGAAACGGAGACTTGCTGGCCGCTGTCTCGATAGCAGGCCTGTGCTGGATTATCCTTCAGCTTGCTTTTCTATCTCACTGCCTGTCCTCAGGCTTTTATCTTCTCAGAGACCATTTCTCTGTGGTCACCAGGACAGGAGCCAAGAGGTAGGTCTGCTGACACATGTGTCATGATGTGAAGGGCGCCACCAAACGCCAAGGCAGTCACTGTGCAAGAATTCCCTGGGGCATGTCACCACCTCAGACACACCCACAAAATGCCTGTTGTCAGATTTGTTCAAGCTGTGAGGAACAAGCAGGCATACCCCCCAGCAAGCTCTGTACCCCCGCCGCACAGCGAGCGGTTTCAATGTGTTAGCTCTTTCTTTATGTGACTTAATACAACTACTAAAGGGGGAAGAAACAGAAAATCTGTGTGAACGATTTCCAACTGTCAGCTACAATCTCCATGGCAGGCGAAGATGAGGAGCTCATGTGCTGTTCAACTGAGAGGTTGAAGACAGGAGAGGGCCCGTGGGAGCCGCCCCTCCCACTCCTCCCATGCTTCTCCATCTTCTTAAGGCATGGTTATCTAATTTTCCGACTTCTCCAGCCAAGCAGGGCGGGCGAGAGACAGATTTACCCTGAATGGTTTCTAAAAGCATTTTACACCAAATTCAGCATTCTAGGAAAATAATCACAACATCCCCAAATTAGCAAAAGGAAGAAGTCTCCCTCCCAGGGTGCCTGTCTGGTCATGCCCTATGGATTTCCTGAGTTGGACAAAATCTCTGAGTCTCCTCTGGAAACCAGTTAGTTACATAGGTGGAATGACGTTCAGATATTCCGTGGCTCTCGTCTGTGTTTCCCTTCTGAGTGGAACACTGAGGAATTATGGGCTGTGAGGCCCGGAAACAGGCCTATGGCCAACTCACGTTAAGCATCAATCTGAGCAGCTTGCATAGAGCACTTGCTCGGTCCACCGTTGCTTTTATGTTGGGTAACTTTCTAAAGCAGCCTGGCTCTGCCACACCTCTCGCTGGAGGCCCTGTCAGAGATCATTTCAACGACAAGATCCATTTAATGATTCCTACTCAATGACTCTCCTGAGTGGGAATTCGTTGGTGAGTTTCCCACTGTAGGGTTTTCCTTCTAACCAGATTATTCCTACCAAAGCCCTCCATACTCTCTCAGCCCAGTGATGGAGCCAAGGCTTCAAAATCAGACACTGGCCCAACGCCCAAACTCTTCCATCTTTCTCTGTCTTCTGTCAGTCACCTGATTTCTCTCAGCCTCCTTTCCCCCGCCTGAGACTATGTCACAAGAACATCTCTGATAAATGAATGCTGAACACTGCCCACGAAGTAGCTAGGAAACACACAGTGTTTACAGAGACTGATTATTCTCATTTCTCTCACCTCTGCTCGTACTTTTCTACAACTTCAGAATATCAGAGCGCGCTTAACATCCTGCTGAGAAAATCTTTCAACGTTTAAAGTATGTTGACCTTTTATTTTGTACAGCATCACATCAAAGGGAAGCAACCCGCTGACTGCTAATGCCTACAAAGATAATATTGAAGTTATCTGATGCCAGGTTCTCTCCTGCTTCCTGAGGTAACCTGTACAATTCTCCAAGACATTCGTGCTTTTTAAAACATCATCATAACTGTCATTTTCCAAAGGAAACAGTCTGTCAGTAGCTACCAAGTTCAACAGGAGGAGCTGCACACATCTGCATGTCAGCCTTACACATCTGTATATCAGCCACACATCTGTGTATCAGTCACACACTACATCTACACATCAGCTGCACACATCTGCATCTCAGCCCCACACAGCTATGTATCTGCTGCACACATCTGGACACTACCCTCAGAAGGCTAGAAAGTGAGAGGCAGCAAAGATGGAAGCCACTGCTCCCACCAGCTCCCCGGTGCCCAGCCTGTTAGTGGCATGGGATTAGTTCTCTCCAGCTCTCTACTCGGAAATACCAACTCACCATCTGCCACATCAGAAACACTGACCTTCACCCAGGAATGGAAATAAGAGGTACATAACTCCTAAGCCAAGTGCTGGCCTTCACAGAAGCCGCCTGTTGAAGCAACCTGTTTGTGGATAGTAAAAAGTGGGAAACTGAGTCACAGACTTCATAGTCTGTACTTTTCAAACTTCCTAAATACTTCCTGCTTCGTCCGGTCCTAAGGGCCAAGTCATGTTTTATGTATTCCAGGCAAACTGATACAGTGATCTGATTACCAACAACTGAGGGACATTCTTGGCTGTGCAGAAACATTGTTGGCCAAAGGTGGCCAGCTATGGGAAATGGCATGGCCAGATGGTAATTTTAATCAAGTCTTCCAGCTGGTTTCAGAGGTGTGTATCATGGCATATCACAATACTGCTTAAAAAATGTTCCCTTAAACACAGAACGCTTTGTTCCTAACCCTCCAGGAAGTGAGGGGAGCGGCCCAGGGCTAGACCTGTTCTGTAGGTTAAAAGAAAAAAAAAAAAAAAAACCACCTCAGAAACTCACAGTTGATCCCCGGAAAGGAAAGCCTCAGTTAAGGCTCAGACTCCCAGTAGCTAGACAGAGAGACCAGACGAGTCTTCAGGAAAACCACAGCACAGAGAGTGGCACACTGCGCTGCCCACAGCATTCCCCAGGACAGATAACTTTATTCAAAACTAAACAGAAACTATTGTGGGAATTTGAGTTTGGCAAAACAAGAAACAGGTGTCTTGCATTTCTAAAAACTTTCCACAATTGTCTTAAAACTGCCTCACGTGAGCATGGGCCTCTCCTGAGTAAACAGACGGTTCCCACAGCACCTGCTACTCTGGCCAGTCTCAGGCCAAAGCACTCCAGAACTGTCTCTGACTTGATACATGGCTTTGGTCACTTTTAAAAGTACTGAATACAATAAGTAAATTTTAATAAATCCCCAAGGGTTGTTTAAGCATATGGCAATCTCTTACTCAAGTTGTACTAAATGCTAAAATTAATTCTAGATGATTTTCAAATTGAAACACAGAGGAGAAAACTAAAGTCCATAAACACAGACAACCCCATTGTCTCAAACGAGGCAGATTCTTTTTCAAATGACACAACTCCCTGTGCTTATGTTACCTTAGCAATATCTGAGACAATCTACGTGAGAAGAAAGATTTATCTTAGCTCAGTTGGGTTAGAGCCATCTGAGAGATAAGGAACACCGGAGACAGCCAAGTGCATTAACTAGCTGATGGTCACTCCTATTGAAGTTTGCTAATACTTTTGGTCAGCGCTGCCAGTGGCTTTAAGAAGAGCCAGGAATGTCATCTCCACATTATGGTCTGTAGCGCCTGCCCCCACTTCAACCCCCTGCCTCTGTTTGAGACAGGGCTCAGTCAGTGTGGGCCTTGCCAACAAGGCCCCTTGACCTTGGCCACTTCCGTGGCTTCACTAACTCAGTATGAACTACATTTCTACATACTGTTTCCTTTTAATTTAATTTGGGCTGCTGAGATGGCTCTGGGGATAAAAGTGCTTGCCAACAACCTTGATGACCTGAGTTCAAATCCCTGGGATGCAACTGGTAGGAGAAAACTAACTCCTGCAAAAGTATTCTGACTTCTACACACACTCATGACTGTGAGCATACATATACATGCTCATGCACACAAGCACACACATGCACATATACAGACATGCATATATACACATACACTCACACACATACATACACACATATAACACACACATACATATACACACATGCACACATACATACACATACACATACATATATACATGCATACATATAAATACACACACATACATACATATGCACATACATACACATACACACACAATGTCAACTTTTTTCAATTCTATACGTTTTGGCTCATTTCTAAGAAGCTGATATATACCTCCCCTCCCCTAGAATCTCCTTTTCATGCTCTTGATAGAGTAAAAAATAAAATGCACTTGAGATGTATCTATCAGTCAAATGATCTGGAAGGTTCTAATGGCATTGCCCCCAGATTGCTGGAGTTCAGAGGGAGGACAAGATAAAGACCTTTTGCCATAGGTCAATCAGAGTCTTTCCAAGTCCAGTGTCTACCTCAGTGCCTATCCTGTCAGTCCTGAAATGCCAGCAAGTCCTGGCATCTTCCCAACATCACCTCATATGGCATGCTTCACACAGACCCAAAAAGGACCAGGTAAAAACACTTTGAACCAACACACATCCTCGTATTCCAGCAGGCCTGAGCTGGACCCTCTGTTCTAAAGCCCCTGGGTGGCATTATCCCTGAGATCCATTGGCTATAGGGGTATGTCATGCTCTGAGACCATGCGCGTGCACACACACACACACACACACACACATGAGCTCCAACACATACTTAGACACTGCCTCACTGCCTGTGCTATGGCAGCTTCTCTCTCATCAACCCTACATGCCATAGGCAAACCAGAAATTCTTTTCTGGAGCCATCGTTGAAGTAAGGGCACAGGTGTGGTGGACTCAATTCACTGTGTACAGACTGAAAACACATAAGAGTATCGTTGTTATTCTTAACCAATACAGAATTCCGCTGACGTGGCATTTACACGGACTAGGAACCAATCAAGTAGTGGTTTAAGGTACCCAGCAGGATGGATACAGATTGTGCGCATGCTTGGCTTGAACATCTGTGCTCTTGGTATACACAGGGGGCCCTAGAACCAATCCACTGTGGATCTTGAAGGATGATTACATGACCCACCAGCCACAAATTAGATACCTCTCAAGAGACTTGAGAGCCGTTGAGAGCAAGGTAGAGAGAGGCTTCTATGGGGGTTAATTTTGATTGACAGGATCTAGAATCACCATGGATACAAACCTCTGGGCATGCCTGTTAGGCGGTTTCCAGACGAGCTAACTACTGGGGAAGACCCGCCCTCAGAGAAGGTAACAGCATTCGGAGGGCTGGTGTCCTAGACTGAATACCAAGGAAGAGTGAGTGAGCTGAACAAGGAACTCATTGCGTCTGTCTTCCCGTGAGGATGAAATGTGACCAGACACTCAGAGCTTCTGTAGCTTTGCTGTGGTGCTTTGCCTAATGCGCTTGTATCTAATGCTAATTTGGGGACTCTAAGACTGGTTACCCCAAAGAAGAGAGTCCACATGTAAGACACTGAGTGACCCTGCCCGCAGCTGATTGTGATCAGTATATAAAAATGCCAACAGCCAATAGGTGGGCAGGAGAAACATAGGTGGGGTTGAGGTTTCAAGGGCTTGGGGAGAGAGGAGAACCACGAGGAGGGGGGAGACAACAGATGCTGAAAAGGGGATGGAGTAACTGGCCACCATGGAATAGAAGAACATGGAGGAGAGGAAGGAGCTGCCATGGGCTAAGGGTCAAAAGAACGTGGCCCAGAGGGCTGCCCAATTGGAGCTAAGAGCAGCCCAGATGGAACGTAGTAAGTAGTAAGTGATAACTCAGGGTTATCAATAGGAAAGTGGATTCTAACAGCATGGAGAGTAGGCAGCTGCCCAGCTACTGTGCTGCCTAAGGCTATTTAAAAATATAAAGGCTGTGTGTCTTTCATCTGGGAACATAAATGGTCTAAGGTGGGGAAGAAACCCTGGGGCCAGGATTTATAATGATTTTTTTTACTACACTTTGTCTTTCCCACTATGATAGACTGCATCCCTCAAGCTATGAAGCAACCTAAATTCTTCCTCAAGTGGCTCTGGTCAGGAATCTTGGTCACAGTGATAGGATCAAAGTAACAAATTCAGGTCCCCTCATTAGATGGATAATGTATCTGGTCCACATTGCTCCACACCTCTCCTGTACCTCCAAAAACATGCTTGTCATAAATATATTGTGTGCAGGTTCCTGGGCTGGCTGGTCTTACCTGACAGAGGCAGCCATATTGCTCTTGTGACTTAGGACATAATGAATGAATTAATGTCTCTAATGAGCTACACAAGTAAGCCAGGACAAAAGAACAAAAACATTACATGACATTTGAATAATAATATGTTTGGAAAAGCAGGCTGCTCACGGACAGACCTGGTAACAGGGCTTACACCACAGCTTCCGGTTCAGGCTCAATGGAGTCATTCCATTTATATAAACCACACATCCAAATAAAGCTATTCTGACAGGGCAGGAGGGGTCTGTCTCTGTGTCTTACCCTTGTGATTAAAACAAGCTCACAGGGAACTGGGAGTTTTGATAGAACAGTATTGATTCATATCCCTCCCAGTCAAAATAACCTTAACACTGACAGACCGAAAAAGGAACTGATTGTCTTAGAGACAAACCTGGAGGGTGGCCAGCTTTAGGACAGATTGTTCCTCCTACTTATGAAAAGCTACTAAATATGATTATTGTGAAACTTGTCTCAACCAGCTGTAGTCACAAACGGCTCCACTGAGGAGGACGGGGAGAAGAGACTAGGGCTAGACCTAACCCATGCATCATGGGAACGTGAAGGCTGAGAGTCCACCAGGAACTTGGGACTTCTTAAGTGGTGTTCCTTTGTCCTTTATCCCAATAGTCTGAAGCTCCAAGAAGACCTTGTCATGTTTAGGTCCCAAGCGATGGTCTCTTCCTCCCCAAGCCCCTTCCATCTCCATGGCAATTTCCTCTCAATCACTCTACTGTTTCATGATCGATATCTACTTTCGTCCTAAACTGTGGAGGTCCACCTTAAGGCCCATCTCTACAAAGGTATCCCACTCAAGTGAAATCTTAGAGGAGGCATTTTAAGGCTCCTCTACCCTAACAGGGATGCCAAGCCCATATTACCTAATGCATAGGACCAGGCCCAGGCAGAGTAATTAAGGAAATGGGTGGTTCTTACCGGATGGGCCGGGAGAGGGACGTGAGCATTAGCTGCTCACCATCTCCATCTGTAAGTGTGTCATCTCTGTCCTGGTGAGAAGTTAAAGGTTACTTTTATTCTTTCAATCAACAACTTGATAGAATCCGATAAAAACACAATCTCTTTAATAAGTTTAATGTGTACACGTACACACGTACACACACACACACACACACACACACACACTATTTCATTCCTAAATCAAACCTTCCCCTCCCCATCGAAAGACATGAATTATTTGTCCAAACCATCTCCTACTCTGAACTTAATACAAAAGCTTGGTCGGTGTTGAAATCTGGGAGGGGCCCACCAAATCTAAAGCTCCACTTTGTGGAGAAGGGAAATCAGATGCATGGTAGGATACATCAAATGGAAACAAGACACCTTTTCCCTGCCAGGTGTTTCCAAGGCATAATACCACTCAAGATCCTATTGTGTGGCTCAGTCTTCACAAGGTCACAGAGTTGACTTTGAAACGTCACCCCCAAGTGGCTCCTTCAACACTCAGGCTGTCTCCTAACACTTTGATCAAAGCAGAGTCTTTAATAAACAAGTCCCGAGAGCTCAGAGCATGAGAGTAGTTTCTTTGATACTTTATTTTATCATAAACACACTCATTCACAATTCCTGAAATCATGTTGACAGTCAGGAGTGACACCACATGACTTAGAAACACAGATCTTTTCCATTGTCCATAAAAGATGCTACTTAGATACAGGTTTTTGCTCATGTAAATGAATGACAAGACCCCTGAGTTGGTCATCAAAAACTGTGACAGATTTCTTGTGACATCCAGTTCTGGCCAAGTGATGCACTACTTTTCAGGGACTCAGGACCAGCTTAATCTCAACCAAGAGAGAGATCCAGCCAAGCACATCTGTGTCTCGCAGTCATTCAACTTGTAAATCCAACTGTTTCATCTTCTATGTTTGCCATCTGCCATCTCCAAGAATGTCATCTATTCTGGGACAGTCCCCTCCCTCTACAGTGCACCTAACAGCTGGAGCCTCCTGCCAGCTCCCAGCATGATATTGTTAGCAGTAGGTTGCATCAGTGTGTTGCCTAATATGTGGGGGACTCAGTAACACATGGCCTGGGAATGGGGGTGGTCATGGGTCAGTCATGCCCACTAGCCAAACGTAACTACTCACAAAAAGTCCTGCATGGCACAGTCTATAACACTATTCATGTTGGCTCCCTACTGTTTCAAAGCCACCACCACCACCAGAATCAACCATAAAGTAACAATGGCTAACTTTGTGGATCACCATCTTTTATAAAGGATTTCCACAATTATCTTATCTGAGAGTCCCAAAACTCAGGGCTGCTACTGACAAAGCAAACAGTGCACTTACTTCAAAGATACCTCAGAGCCAGGGAAGTTAACTTCCTTCTCCTGAAGTGGCAGAGTCTCCCTGGGTGACTTGCATATCCCAGCCCCCCACCCCCCCAAGAGGCTGATTAGCTTAGTCTTAATACAAAGAACACTACCTATGGGAGCCTTAGGCTCTGCAATCTTTTAAGTCTCTCGAAATTAAGCCTCCTGGAAGCTGTGCCAAGATTTCCTAAACATGAGCTCCTTCAGACAGACTTCCGTGTTGTGCTCAATATCTCTCTCCAGAAGTTCCCATGGTTCTTTGTGTTTTTGCCTCTGAGTCTTAGATATTACAAACATCTTCTCATGTTACAGTGCTTGGGAAGGTCTACGTTACTGCTCAATTAATGGTGAAAAGTGGTCTGAAGAGCAATCTGCGACTACTCCATAAGATCTATTGTTTGTGCATAGCCCCTCTCAGTCCATCAGTTCTGTCTTTGTTTAAAAGTTTTGTTCATCTTGGATTTGTGTGTGTTCTTAATAGAATATGATTATGTCATCTGTCTCAATTACTGAGGTTTCTAGAAGCCCTTAAATTTTGTATCCAAGGCAAGTACCCCACTCCCCTAAAACCCTAGCCCTGCCCAGGGTATTTCTCTGAAATCTTCCTCTTTTTTTATTAAAAGAAGCTAGGCACTCATGGTTCTTCTACAAACCCAGACATGATGATAGCCCAGCTGCTGGGGAACTGCAGACATTGGCCCAAGCTATTTAACTGCTTTGGCCCTTCACAGCCTGGTGAAAGCATGCAAAGTTCGGAGCATTGCCAAGACAGCCTGAATTTCTAATAAGAACTCCTGGGAGCCAGGGATTCTAAGAAGTAGGCAGATACCAGGGAGAAAAATGAAACAAAGGCCCAGCTGTGTAACTAGGGCACTGATAGAAGACTTAGAATTCTTACTGTCTCTCATTCATTCATAGATTCTCAAAGACATGGAGCAGCCAGGAGGAGGCAGACAGTATGCCACGTGCCAGAGTGAGCAGCTCAGAGATTCCTGAGGCACACACATGTTCACATCACTTAGCGGCTTCATGTGTCCCACTCAGGATCTCCCTCAAGGACGTCCAAGAGTGATCTCCCATCAGAATCTGTTGGGGTTTGTTGTCATCAGTCCTAAATTGCTTCTCAGCCTTTTGGCTAAGATCAAGTGTCATCAGTCCTAGATATTTTATTCCTTCTGTCATCACGCCTGATGAGTTCATGCTTGCTTGTTTTTATCACCTAAGGATGGGGTGGGTCATGTATGAGGGGTCCACAGAGAAACAGAGAGGATGTGCTAGAAATAGAAGGAGATATGAGACGACAGGGACGGTGACAAGAGTTTATTCTAAGGAATGGCTACACAGCTGTTGGGGCCAGTTAATCCTGCCTGTGGAGCAGTCTGGGGATTTGGAGAAGACTCCATGTTGCAGTCTTAGGTTCAACTTCTGCAGGTTGCACTCAAGCAAAACAGACCGCCATCTTAAAGGATACAGAGTTCTTTGTTGCTGCTGCTGTTGTGTTGGGCATGGGGAGGAAGTTCTCTTTGCTCTAAGGGCTTCAACTGCTTTTGGTGAGTGATGCCTACCCACATGTGAAGAGTTATCAGTTTGATTCAAAGTCTCCTATTTGTTGCATTTTTAAAATATTATCATGGAAATGTACAGATTTCAATGAGGAAACACCTGGGCTGGGCACCAAGCCTTAGTGAAAACGGCACAAAGTTAATCATTACTAATCATTGTTAATCAATTGTTAATCAGTGTTAATCAGTGTTAATCATCAATATTAATCATGGAGCAAATCATATCTTAACCAAAGTCAATCGTTGCTATATGGAAATCATCATATCTTAACTTTCAAAAATTCAGTAAGATGATGACAAATCTTACAATGTTTAAAATCAGCAAAATATTTTGGACAAGTACTTTGCAACAAAAGTTTAACAAGATGGATCAAGAGGTAAAGACACATGCTGTCAAACCTGATAAAGTGTGTTTGATCCCTGAGACCCACAGCTGGGTGGACAGAACTGACTCCTGCAAGTTGTCTTCAGACCTCTGTCTGTACACAGTGGCATGAGCCCCTTCATACACAAATACATAATTGTAACTTAAATATTTTAAAGATAGACATGTAAGAGACAACCACATAAGAGTTACTTATATTATCCGACAAATTGACATTTTAGAAATCTTGTTCAAGCTCTCCCTGTGGAAACCCAGATCAGCTCTCACTGAACTGAAGTGGATGGAATCCTACTGGGCGAGGTAGCCCAGGTCCCCTGACACCTGTTTTCTTGATCCCAAAGACCTTTCAAACCTAGAAATCACAGGCTTTTCAGCAGTCAAGAGTTAATGCTGGATTTCTGCCTTTCCAAAGGACAGCTCCAATGCCAGCATCCCTGGATCAAATCTTTCTCTTCTTGCTGCTGTAAGATACCTGACAAAAGCAACTTAAGGAAAAGAGATTTGCTTTGGTTCACAGTCGCAGAGTTCAGCCCATAAGATCTGGAAGTCATAGAAGCAGGATCTTCAGGATTCTGGTCATGTTGCGTCCACAGCCAGGAAACAGAGAGATGAATGCTGGAGCTGTTTGCTCTCATTTCTATTTGGTTTGGGACCCCAACACAAGGAATGGAGCTACCCACATTTAAGTTAGGTCTCCCCATTTCTTCTGACAAAATGGGGGAAATTTGGACCTAGAAAAAGACATTCATGCAAAGAGATAGCTTGGGACTATCTATGTTGGGATGAGCCAAGAAATTCCTGGGGCAACCAAAAAATATCTGGAAAAGGTGAAGGCAAGATTCCTGTTAGAGTTTCCTGAAGGGTAGGACAGAGCTACTGCTGCCATTTCAGACCCCAGCCTCCAAAATAATGTGCAGCTGGACGCCTTCTGTCCTAAGCCACCAGGCTGTGGTCTTAGCTCTGGTGGCTCCAGCAAAGGAACAGAGTGAAGACTCAATGAGACGAGAAGAAGGTATGTAGATCTAGATGCCTGGCACATGGAGATCCAAGCCTAGCACGTGATGGATGCACCAAATATGTTTACCAAAGACCTAATTGTCTCAATAGCATTCACTGAACCTTTAGTAGGTGTTCCCACCAATAATTCTTTCAACAGTGCTCTGATAGATGGGGAATTATCAATCTCCTCCATGCTGCACAGAAGCAAACTGGAGCCTGGGAAGAGCACCAAGGAGCCATCTAGGAAGTGTTCCACTGAGTGTAGCAATGGGACTGAAAAAAAATGCATTCAATATTGCGACATTGTTTTAAAGCATCTTCCCCATGAATATGTAATATAGATGCTCTACACTGTCCAGTGGCACGCTGCAGACCTCTAGAATCATTCTATAATTTGATCCCACCAAAGGGACAGATACTAAAAATCTAGAGAATATGGTACTTGTGGCAATGTGCAGATACCTAAATCTTCCTTCTGAGAAGGGCTGTTATCTGGAAATGCCTGAGCTGCAGAAATCCCTGGTCCTGCACTCTGACCACAGGATAAGTAGAGAGCCAACCATGTTAGGCAAAAGCTGAGCCACTGAGAGGCAGTATTGGCTTAGAACTCCGCCTGCCCACAGAGCTTTATACAACTATAAGAGTGTTACAGATTAGGTATCTCATAAATAACAGAAATAAATTTCTCACAGTCCTGAAGCCTGAGATGCCCAAGTTCAGGGTGCATTTGGTGAGTGGGAAAGGCCTTCCTGCTCCACGATCATGGTGGAAGTCAGAAGGACTAGAGAGCTGAATGCTGAGGCGTCATTGATAAGGGTCTTAATTTCATTCACCAAGAAGGCCCCAGTTAATCTGTTACAGGTGATACCCCTTGATACTATCAAGTTGGCAGCACCTACACTGGGAAATCCAAGCTGCAGTAGATGAGCCCAAGGACATCTCTCACCCAACGTTACTTCGTTACTTCTCCCTCTTTTTCCCTTGACTATTGTTCCTTAATATTACAGCATTCCACCCTGATTCCCTGTGTTTGTCCAGAGAACTCACTAGACTGTCTATTTTCCCTCAGCTGTCAAGAAAACCTATCGCCCTTACATGTGCCTGAGAAGAAATATAGGAGGTAGAAAAGCCTTAAGCCCAAGCCCTCAGCATTTGGGCTCAGATAGAAACGCAGAGAAGTGATATGTAGGAGGTAGCAGCCCCTACTGTGGCCACTAATAGATCTGAGGTACTGATAGCAGAGCAAATAGCCACGTACCAGCATTAAGACCGAGGAATTCATCTAGCCACAAGGGTTCAGACACCATGCTTTTTGTTTTCTGTAGAGGCAAATCTGGAAGACAAGGAAAGTGTATTTTTTTAAAAGGAATATTTGATAAATAGGTAGAAAGTTGATATTTCCAATCACACAGATCAGTTCCACAGAGCATAATGCATGATTGAGGATAACCATTCAGCATCACGCAGCTGCTTAAATATTGATGTTTACACCCATAGACATAGCTAATGCTACTCTCGGTCTTAAAGATGTAAGGTACACGTGGTACTGAGACTAAGTGACAGAACAGTACTCATTCCTAGAGATATTCATAGCGACCCTCTATGCTCAAGGAATGATTGGGAAGAATGTAAGAGTCAGGTTATATGGAGAAAGGCACGGCCCAGCCATTGCAGAGACTCCCGGTAGCCACAGATGCCTACACTGTAACCCTGGCTTTTCCACCCATGATAATGACTGCGACTTTTTATATATGAATAAGTGCCTCAGCCATTATGCGCTTTGGCTCATTTCTCCTAGCACGTAACTCATTTATCCCGTTTAAACTAGTCTAAGTCATGCCACATGGGTAGTTACTTCTCCCTCAGTTTCATGCAACCGTCTTCCTCAGAGTTTGGGGCGAATCCTCCCATTCCTGACTCTATTCCAGAAATCCTCTCTCTGTACCAGAACTTCCACCTCCCCATTTCCTGTCTAAGTTAATAGGCCAACGGCATTTTATTGACAGGTGATGCTTCCACACATTACACAAGAGGTTCTCTCTACATTTCTCCCTGTTAGTCCAATAAAAGTTTCTTTCATCTTAAACAATAAACTACAAACTATAATAACAATTATGAAAACTGTCGGGTAAGATTATATCCACAATGTTCAGACCAATTTGTATTTGGGCACCTTGGAGAAAGTATTCTACTATCTGTTCTTCTTGGTGAGTTCAGAGTTCTACACCTAAATCAATTTCTATCATGACTTGCATCACCAACTTAAAACATCTTCTTGGGCTTAACATTTTTGAAGATCTCAAACAACTTAAACTTAATTGTGAGACTATAACTATCTAGTCTTCAACCCCATTAGAGATATGTGAAAGAATAACTATTACCTAAGTATGCAGGAAGTGTTGAACAAGCAGATGCCAAAACTATAGAAATGACAGAGAAAGTTGCCTGCCTGGACAGCCCCTCCCCTTCAGCCTTCTGAAGAAATATATGACAGGAATCTATGAGAGACTTTTTGCGAAGCAGGAAATATGAAGAACTTGCCCCTCTTGTCCTTCCCTGCATCTTGTTTGCCCAGTTTGGACTTCGTTCAGTCTGCAGTTGGAGCAAGAACAGTCTGTTGCCCAGTGGCAGCTTGCCACACATGGAGCAGACTCCATAAAGAGCTTCTTTGATGCTCACCATCTCTGAAGTACGATGCGCGTGCTGCCAGGAGCAGACCTGTCTCATCGTCCAAAATGTCTTTTATTTTTAAAAAGTAAAAATCTTTAAATGCTATGTTCTGTAGATCTCTGAGATTTTTGAAGGCCATCTATCTATGATATTTTGAATAGGCAAACATTGCTTGTTTCTGGCTACTTAATACCTGTTCAACCTTGCAAACACATTTCTGAAATTAACTAAGCTAGTATCTAACACGACCAGGAGTTTGAGTACCTGACTATTAACTTACATTTTAAATTATCCTAAACAGTTTGTAATAGCAGCTTTCAAGGACTAGACCTTCACAATACATAGGTCCAATACCTTAAATAGGAGTTGAAACCTAGAGACACAGTATGTTGTAGCAAAATATAACTTTAAGTTTGTACCAATATATAAAGATACAGATGTAACCAATATAAACTTAATTTTGTATCAATATGCGAAGATCTCTACCAATGTAATATTTTGGGTTGGTAGCAGCTCTGCAGTTTACGAGTAGATTCAGCAATCTACCCTTCGTTCCTGCTCCCTTCGTTCCTGCTCCCTTCGTTCCTGCTCCCTTCGTTCCTGCTCCCTTCGTTCCTGCTC
>JADRCH010000269.1:2418050-2431741 GCA_019843965.1 Rhynchomys soricoides
TCCCTTCGTTCCTGCTCCCTTCGTTCCTGCTCCCTTCGTTCCTGCTCTGTCTGTACTATTCCTGTATTTCCCTTTCCCCTTTTCCTTTTAGCATAAGAAAGAAAGAAGGATAGAGGAAAGAAAAGAGAAATCCCTGAGTCTAGCCTCCTGTACTTTGTTTCCTCCCTGATCAAGACCATAACTACTTGTAACCATCCCTCTTAAACAATGGCAAACAACCATCATCCATTGAATGACCAAAAACCATCTATCCCATCTCTTGGGAATGGGGGTGCCACTCTCTTAAAATTGCTTCCTGCTGTCTGGGGTGTCAGTTTCTTTTTTGAGGGACCCTGAGAAAATTGGGATATTGGCTAGTCTTAAGAACGCTAGCTGTAGTGTTTGCTGTCCATTCTCTGCATGCTGAGAAAGTTCAGGGCTGACCGGAAGTCTGTGATGCTTTACTATCTAGCCATTTAGAAACTGTCTCGACGGATGCAGATTTGTGAGGAAACAGTGTTGAGTCGGTCTGAGGTAAGATCAAGCAGGATGCTGGAATAAATATGTGTCAGAGACTCAGCATCCCCGAGAGTGAATCTTGACTTCACTGGTGTCTGTCATATATGTAAACTTTCACAAGTAATACACATTTCTGGAGGAATGCATGTGTGTGCAGTGTGTACAAACCAGTTAAAGATGGGTTTTTTGTTTGCTCTCTGTTCAAGCAGGTAAGGCATCTGTCTTTCTTTCTAAGTTAATTTGGACTATATTGCCATCTGTTATTATATATATAGTTTGAAAGGATGGCCTGGTGATTCTTGAGAATGGTCTCATGTAGAGCTATCAGCATATATGTTACCTGTTTTGTTCTTCTTATTGATTTCTTTCATGTCTACCACCAGGATATTCAGGGGGTCTCTCTCCTGTCAAATCGGATTTTTATCAATTTGTATGGAATCAATAGCCCTTTTTCTCCTGTTAAAACAAAGACAAAATCTATCCCCCAAAGTAACAGATTTCCTTCCCTCCATTCTGAGGTTAGGAAATTCTTAATATAAACAGGATGATTTAGTTCAACAGTTTTTCCCATAATCCAATGTCTCTCAGTAGCTGTTGGATTTTTGGTCACTAGCATTCAAAAATTTAAAGTCAATAAAGCACTATGTAATCTACCTCTGGGAGACCTCGTGTCCCCCTTCTGCTCTATGAGCTTTCCCTTAAAGTCCTGCTAGATCTCCCCATAATTGCTCCATCTGTAGGATTCTAAGATGCATCTATAACAAGTTTTATGCCATATTGTCTAAAGAATTGTTGTATTCTAATGGAAACACCTGTCTGAGCATCGTCAGCTTTAATCTGCAAAGGCAGCTCCAGGATAGCCATCATCTCTAATAAACGTCAATCTCCGAATCAGCCCTTTCAGAATTCAAGGCCTAAGCCCATTGGAATTCTGAATATATACATCAATAGTATGATGTATCGACATGTACACATACATTAATCCTCCAAACTCTACAAAATGGAACATATACTCTATTGCATGACATTGTTCTTAGGTAGCACCAAACATCATTTGTACTCTTAATTCAGTATATTGCATCTCTATGGGCTGCCATTTTAATTCCTCAAGCGTTTGTGGGTTTTCTCATCTGGATCTGCCTTTTCTGCTGGTGCTGTAGGTTCCAGATTGGATTCCTCTGAAGGTTCTTTACTCTGATTTAAAGACGCTTTCTAACTCCTGTTCTACGCTCTCCAGCCTAGCATTCCGTTCTTTGGTCTTTTCTTTCTCTAAGTTTGCTTTGTTCTGATCTTAATACTCCATATTCTCTTTCTTAAAGAGAATATATACAACTGCAATCATTAGTGAACATATAACTATTTGCATGCTAATAATCAGAACAAAATTATACGATTGCCCTCTTCCGTTGCATTTTCTTGATTGATCAGAAACATTTTTCAACATAGACAATATTTTCTTTTTTAATCTCTAACTCTCTCCTCAAGGACTTCCCAAGAATCTTACCAAGTCTGTTGACTTTTCAGCCTTCACTGACATTTCCACCTGTCTGTAACTGGCGCCCACCAATTCTCCCTGCCCCCACTGCACTTCTGCTGTCGTGGGCTCTTTCTGCCACTCAGCTAGCATGTGCCTATGGTGGTTAACTCCACTCAGTCTAGTAGGCTGCTCTTGCTGGTTCATTAAAGCTCTGGCTCCAAAGACAGTGGTGCATTCTGCCAACTGAGTTAGCTCTTGGGTCTCCACTTGCCCCAGCATCCAACCCTGCTACACCTCAGGGGGTAAGGGTCTGCATTTCCACAGTCAGCCTCTCCATGGTTCCCTGCCCCCACCATTCACTGGCTCCTGTGGCCATCCGGACTTCAGCTGCTCCTCTCATGTCTTCCCACCACCACAGAGCAGAGTGCTAAATCATTCTACCCAGTGGCTTCTCAGCTTCAAGCCTGGATTCTAGCCCCACATTGGGTGCCATTGTAACTGGGGGCTTTTCCACCCATGCACAAGTTCCCCAAAATAATGACTCTGTGACTTCTTATACAAATGCCTAGGCCAATGGCTCATTTCCACTAGCTCGCAACTCAATTATCCTGTTTAAACAAGTCATGCCACACATTACTCCTCTGTGTGACTCTCTTCATCAGAGTTCAGGGTGAACCCTCCCTCACCCAGTTCTATCCCAGAAATCTTCTTTCTGTTCCAGAACTTCCACCTCCCTATTCCCTGCCTGCACTAACAAGCCAACAGCATTTCATTGACAAGTGATGGTTTCATACATTGCACAAGACATTCTCTCTACATCTACACAAGAAAGGACCCGTCAATAGTCAGGCATGGATGGGGGCCGTGACTCAGGGGACCCACTCCTTACTGCTGGAGTATTTGCTACTGATAGGTTCAAGGAGAGAGAAAATTATTGCCTTCAGTTTTGTAGTCACTGGTGATACCATCAGACTCCAATAGATCTTTCTATCCAGTGGTCGCACAGATGGCCATGGTCACACTAGAGGAGTCAAAGCACAAGATCAAGTCATGATTCTGAGAAAAGGACTGGGCATTGATAGTGGAGACAAAAGAGGGGATGTACACATGTGCACATGTATGAAATTACCAGATGACAAAACCAATCAATAAAGCTAATTATGATAAAAGAATGTGGGACAAAGCTAGCACTGAAGGTTGAGGCACTTTTCTGACAAGTTTGATGGTCTAAGTTCAATCCCTGAAGACCAGAGCAGAAGGGGAAATCAACTCTGAATGCTGATCTCTGACCTCACACATGAACCACGGTGTGCACGTGCCTTTACCCCATAGACAGCACACACAGGTGTCACAGTGTGTACACATACCATGGCATGTATGTGCCTACACCCCTTAGACAGCACATGCAGACACCACAGTGTATATATGCTCTTGATTTGTACAGAACTTCCTTGATAAATGATGATTGTTTCCTAAATAAATATTTACATCTCCACTTAAGATCAAGGTCGAAGAAGCTAAATATGTAAAGGGGCAGAGAAGACCTCAATTGATCATAAAAATTCTGAATGAATTAAAAAGTTACACTGGGAATACCCCATTGCCTGCATAATCACCTGAAATCTCCTGGCTCTTCTGTGGTAAGCCCACTTTAAGCCTTCTGATTGCCCTGATCATCAGTCATTAGCATCTAATATTAGCAATAGATCAGTTGTTCACTCTTCCTCCAGGTCCTCTTTCTCCTCCTGCTCCTTCCCTCCATCCTCCCCATCTCTTCTTCCTCCTCCCCATCTCCCTCCTCTTCCTCCTCCTCCTGTAGCCAATAAACTAATAAAAGCAATGAAGACCTGCTCTTCACAGTGCCACCACCTCCCGTCAGCCCTCAAGCATCCCGTGCCATCTCATCCCCCTGCTGCCTGTTACTGAGCAGCATCACCTCTGCCTCGTGCCTAGCTAAGCATAGAAAGAGGAGATAGTTGCAACACTTAGCACGAGGATTACAGAGGAGCAACAGGACTGCAGAGATCTGTCAGCCCAGCCTTCTCCTGTTGGGAAACAGACATGAAGAGTCGCAGAAGATTGCTGAGGTTTCTGATTTCCAAACTGGGCTTACTTTCCACCAACTCATGCCGACCTCCTGTCACTTCTTCCTACAATACAATGTAGGGAGAAAGAGAAACTGTCCGACCTCATCCTGTCCAGGAAGGCCATCCTACTTTTAGCATTGCATTCTTGTAGCTACTCTAGCTGCTGCTGTTGCTGCTACGTCTTCATCGTCATCATCTTCTTGTTCTTTTTGTTCTTCCTCTTCCTCCTCCTCCTCCTCCTCTTCTTCCTTCTCTTCATCACCATCTCCTTTTTCTCTCTTCTTCTATTATATATCTTTTCTTGTTTTTTTTGAAACAAAGTCTGCTCTAAGCCCACTGAACTCACTGTGAAGCAGAAGATACACTCTTAACCCTCCTGCCTTATAGTGCTGAGATAACATGAGTGAACTACTGCAGGGCTGGGAAAACACATACACTGTTCCAGGGCTGGGATGACACACATGCAATGTTGCAGGGCTGGGGTAGCATGCATGCACTGTTGCAGTGCATTACTGCCACATGCAAACCTAATTGATCTTTAAAGACAGTTCTGAGTAACTGAGCATCATCATCACCACCATCATCATCAAAGCGCAGTGCACATGGGAAGAGGGATGAAAAGCCACTTTGAAAAACAATCTGTGTATGCTATTCTTGGGTTTAGAAGATTCTCCTCCTACTCTCTGCTTAGGAGTGGGGAAATGCACACTGGTAAATCCCCCACTGGCAGTAGACAGACTTCCAGAATAAGGAAGGAGATGGTGTGAGTTTCAGAGTTAAATCCTTAGCCTTGCCAGAACCCAGTCCGCTTCTGCCCCCAGCACTCTGGTTTGTTTGTCCCAAACCAGCCCCATCAGGCCCAAGCTCTGGGGGTGCAGGGTTTTAGGCAGTTATAATCCCTTCAGAGCCCAGCCTTAGGTTTTATCTCAAGAAGGAAGCTAATTAACTGAGTGGCGTGGGAGAGCAGGAGAATAGGAGGAGGGGCCAGGGCGCCAAGGCTGAGGTAAACCCAGAGCCTCTGGAGTCAGGGTGGTGCTGGGGCAGAGTTCTCCAGGGAATCTTCTATCAGCTGTCAGGAGATCCTGAGACCCTGCAGAATGCAGGAAGAGAAAACCTGAGGTAAAATGAAAATTAGGTGACGAAAGCCGAGAAGTTGCTGGTGAGACCAGAAAGAAGGAATTGCAAGCAGGACGCGTTTACCATCTTAATTAAATATCTGCATGCAACTGGGGAGAACCTGACTGCATGCACCGTGTGGAAGGGTGTGCCGGGGTTTGGAGGAAAGCCGGATGACTGAGACAAATGAGCGAGAGACACAGAAGGGCGCCCAGAGCCAACCATGAATTCCTGAGGAGGAGCCCACCCCAGGGAAGCCGAAACAAACGCTTAGTGGAAGCTTTGGAGAATTCCATCACAGCAGATACATGAAGGAGAGAGTCTATACGCCATGGTCCAGCCTTAAGCGGTGAGGGGGAACCCCAACTGAGTCCAGCACTCGGAACCCCCCATCCAAGTGGAAAGGAACAAATCAACTTTCCTGCCAGAGAAAGGAGCTGCAGCAGAGGGCATCTGGGGGCCTACGACACTGCAGCTCAACTTACACAGCGTTGGCTGTCCCTGCAGTCAACTGAAAAGCAAGAAAAATGTCCTCTGATCTCCACACATGCCATAATGTGTCTGCACGTGTCTATATGATGTGCCTATACCCAATAGACACATCACACATACATACATACATACGTACGTACATACATACATAACACACATACATACATATACACCAGCACCAGTGCCACCACTAATAAATAAACAAAACAAAACAAAACAAAAATTTAAGATTATCCTATTCCATTGACACCTCAAGGTCTTACAGCCACTGGGTAGGAAAAAAGAAACCTAAAAACTAAACAAGCCTTGTTATACCAAAGGACAGGTTGTAAACACTGAAGGCTGTTAGGGGCAGTCTGTTAGTAACATGAGAAGACAGAACAAGTGGATTGGGGGTTGGCTCAGTGGCAGGGCACTTGCCTAGCAAGCCCAAGGCCCTGGGTTCAGTCCCCAGGTCTGGAAGGAAAAATTGCAGGCCATGTAAAACACCCAAGAAGTAAAGAATGTTCTAAGAAGCTTTCATTAGCAGTTTCCTGAACCAGAAATTCCATTTTGTATTTTTTAAATGCTATAAGTGAGAGTAGGGAGTAAAATCACACGTTCCTGATAGAGAAAGCTTGCTGAAATGATCTCATTCTTAATTCTGACTATATACAAATACAGATTCATGATTTTTTAGAAGTGTTAAGAGCTCCTGGGTAGTTAAACTAGAATATTTGAACTTAGCCATGTAAGAACGTAGAGCACATAAAAATAATAACAAAAAAAGACAAGTATCCTGAAAAAACACAAAATTAAAAGTGATAAAATGAGAATCTAAAAATTAAACGTAGTTGTATTCACAAGATAATGTTGGAAATATTTTAATAGGCAAAGATTTTTAATTTTAATATTAACATTTTCAATATTATAAAGTGGAGAATTTTTAAATTATTTTTAAATAGATGAAAAATAAGAAAATGTAGATGTTTTTATTTCTAAGAAATTTCAGTGTCATATGGAATATTAAATAGGGCACAGGTTGAAATTTTGTATCAAAATAAATACAGGATCCAAAGGGGAGAGAAAATACTGTTTTTAAGTTGCACAGCATCAAATGAAACAATGGTCATTTCAAATGACTAATAGTTAGAGAACCTGAACCTTTATACAAGTTAATATTGTCTTCAATAAAGAGAGAATGGGAGGAAGTGACTCTGGGGACCTTCCTGACACAGCTGGGTGACTCACTGCTCTTCTAACTAGCCACGCTGAGTTACATTAATACAGTATTTCACAGTCAGTGGTTGATGGGCCTGGGTATAAAGCTGGTTATGGTAGAAAATTGTTTTTATATGATAGCAAAACTTCATTTTACTCCAGAAGCTAGTTCCATCTGATAGAAATAAACTCTCGGCTCCTGTGGATTGACTTTGTAGAAGGTTTCCTTGCCTGGGTGCACATACCTCGCCTTGCCTGGCCTTGGCTGACCAGGTCTGCACACGCCAGTATTTTCCTTAGATCTGTCAGCACATAATGTATAGTTCATTCTGTTTAATCATTGGAGACTATTCTGCTGCATATATAGACCAAAATCTAGTTAGCCAGTCTCTGTATTGCTAGACATAGAGGTTTTCTTCCTTTTTTCTTTTCTTCTTAATGCTGTAAGTCATTTCTATATGTTTGGCCTGTGTCCCCTGCTGCTTCCCCCAGTGGGCTGCACACTTATTCTGTATAGACTGGAGTGAGCTGTTTTGTGGAAATTATGGATCTCCCAGGTTTGTAAACTATTTGATAGCTAACTAGATTGCTTGCATAAAATGGTAAGCAGTTTGTAGCAATGAGAGGGTCTGTGAGAGTAGTGATCTTGGAGTGTCACTCTTCAGGGAATTTCTTCATTCCGCCCTGCTACAAATCACTGTTGTGGATGCTACAGTTCTTCATGGAAAACTTGCTAGTCAGAATGGCTTCAAATGTCTCTTGTTGTAGGCTTCATTCTGTTCTCACCCCGACACTTGTTCAGAGTTGTCCAATGATCTGGAATGAGGTATGCTCTACAGAAGACACACCTATAACAATGCTTTTCTGCTAATGTCTGCTGTCCCTTCATCCAGTGCACACAGAGACCTGGTTAATAGGTGGAGCCCAGAGCCAAGACTTGGTGCAGAAGTAAGTGTAATGAGCTAGAATAGCTTGTCCCAAACACCAAGCTTGCTATTGCTTCTTCTGTAGACACCGTGAGGAAGACAGAAAGCAGATGTAGCTCTACCCTCTATCCCCACTCAGTCACCAACACATCTCCATTCTAAATGAAGTGGCTTCCAAGCAACCCGGAGTCTTAGCAGTCGTATCATGCGAGAGTTGTTCTTGGTGCTTTCTTTCTCTCTGGAACCCAGACGAGCCACCGTGTGAAGGAAAATGCAACACAAACTTAGTTCAGAAAGAATGTAACTCAATCTCTGGGTGCAACAACTAAAATCCTGATCTTGTAAGCCTAATTAAATCTAAATCCTCCAGAGGCAAATCCTGATGGATCCACCATTGAAACCAGGAGACACTAGCAGCTACATCTTGTCCTCACACTGTGCCTGTCCAAAAGGGCGAAATTTTTCCTAAAATAGTATGACAAGCAATTTGTGGATTTTATGGTCCCAAATAATTCCTGACTAAAAAATAAAGACAGAAACCAACAAATAAATTATTAAAGTTTTAACATGCAAAATTTTAAAGCTATTACTTTCAAAACGTTGGGCTATGCCCAGGTGGCTCTTGTTGGAATATTTACATTTTAATTCTTTTAGGATTAAAAAAAAAAATGAATAAAATTAAATTAACTGAGCCCTCGATCTAAAAGCAAATAAATTTAAGAGAAGTTAAGAAATAATAATTTAAGAAATAAGTGCTGTTGAACTAGAGAATACAATAGCAGAGACCTCAGAAACCTATGCACGAATGTGTGTCTCTGGTCACCGGAATTAAGAACTTAAAAGCAGATTCATGCAGATGTGAAAGTAGAAAAGATCACTAATAAAATTGTTCAAAGGATGGGACAGACATGTCATCTTAACTGGTCCTAGAGTCACTGCACGGTCTTAAAGCGGGATTATTACAGTTGCTTAGCCTGTGAGCCTGTGAGGAAGGATTAATTTAATTAAAGTGGTTAGCATGGGACTACCCAGCTGCTGAGAATGGAACCACTCCCTAAGGGGATGATTCCCTTGGGGGTGGAAAGACCCTTTCACAGGAGTCACCAAAGATCATCAGAAAACACAAATATTTACATTATGGTTCATAACAATAGCAAAATTACAGTTACAAAGTAACAACAAAAGTGATTTTGTGGTTGGGAATCACCACCACAGCCTGGGGAACTACACAGAAGAGTCCTGGCTTTAGGAAGGTTAAGAGCCACCGCCTAGGGAGAGAGTCTTCAACTCTTTAAGGGAGGGGCTGAGCACAAGCAAGAGAGCATTGAGCATGCACTCATTCTCTCTGCTCTTGACCGTGAATGTGGATAGCTGTTTTCAATTCCTGCCACAGTGTTTGTTCTAAGGTGACTTCTCCCTAGCGTCGGACTGGAGCCTGGGACCACAGAGTATCTCCTTTCTCCATTGAAGTTGCTTTTCGTCGAGGCATCTCACCGCAGCAGCAGAAATGCGAGGAGGACAAAGGTGTAAAGGCATTGTCTTTAATTCCCTTCTAAAAGGTTTGTTCTAAACCACCTCAAGGGCATCTCATAGGCATAAGCCAAAATCTATGGGGCAAGTTAGCAAATTACCCAAAATCCACTTCCAAGAGGCAATGGACTTTAATGGGTTTTTAGAGACGCAGTTTTAAACAAGGAGTAGATTGGTTGTGTATGTTGCATCAGAACACAGAGCACATGAAAGCTTGCCAGCACTGTTGGTGTAACTGATCTAATCTTGAAACCAAACCCAGACAAAATGAAGGGGAGCCAAGAGAAGAGGAAAAACCACCAATCTAGAGATGGATCCCGTAACTGTAGAAAACAACACCCTAAATAAATCCACAGAATGCTTTTCGTATTATTTTAGAATGACCTAGCATAATAAGGTTTATACTGAGGATCCATCAACCATTTAATATGAAGCACTAGATTAACAAGCACATCACTCAACCATGTCAGGAGAGTCACTGCATGACGTCCTACCTAGACAGGGGAAGAAGAAAAGAATGTGCAAATATTCAGATAATTCTTTAAGAAGAAAAAAAACCTTGACTTTTAAACTAAGGTATTTATTAACTCAGAGGATTATCACCTGAGAAGGAGAAACAGTGTACCACAAGCATACTCATGAGTGACAGAAACCCCTAACTCTACCCACAACACCCCCGCCCCCCGCCCGTACCTCCTGTCTACTCTCTGGGCACAGGCCGTTGCCCCTCAGACATGCCAGTCCCCAGTCACTGCCTCAGGACATCCCTGTATTTACCCTTCACTCTTACTGGCCTGGAGCCCCCCAGGCACTGCTCAGAACACCCTCTTCTGGTAATTATTTTCTTGCCGTTGTGCTCGAGACCACAAGCTCCTGTGGCCACGGGCTGTGTCACGCAATTTCATTATCCTACCTCATGATACCAAGTAGGTACTTAATTAGTGTTGATTCCTTGTTTAATTAATCGATATACCAAAAGTTTGCAAGGATGTATGGGTATTGATTTCTGTACAGGGAAGCAATTCTGAATTAATAACTCAGTCATCAAGTCACTTGCTCTATAGGACATCCTGGGATATGTGTTTCTGTAGGACAAGCTTTGAGAGGTTTCCCGATTCCAACTTATAAGGATCTGAGGTGCAAAGCTGAACAGCAGCCTACTGTGATTTCCCCTCCTGGTGTGGTTCCCTCTGTGGAGACTGGGAGAAGATGCAGCTGGTGGAACCCAGGTGTCCTCCATCAGTCACCTGCAGTAAGAGTCACTCTTTACTTGACGCCCTCACTCAAACCCAAAGAATTTACCTGACTCAGCTAATGGAAGTCTCCTTTGGCCAAACCTAAGCAAACCCCCTTCTCTTCTAAGATGGAGCTTTTCATTTTGTCACATTTTCTATGCCAAGTGACAGGAAAGGGGACCACACTAACAGGGCCCCACACCCACTGATGAAGTCACTGGACTTCATGGCTGTAAAAATACCTCCAAGAAGTCTAAATAGACCCCGATTGACTGAGAGGAGGGTGGTGTTCTGCCTCATCAGCCCCAAAGAAACCATAGCATAGACAAAGCCCCTGGTATCCACTGACGTTTTGGTCAGTTCAGAAACTGACTAAAATAAAGATTTAAGCATCAAGGGCATCACCAGGGGCATCTGGGTGTCGAACGGGCCAAACGCCTTTCCTGCGGCTCTCCAGTTGACTTTCTGAAAGAGATTTGACTTCTCTTCTTAGAGATTTGGGAGCAGTCCTAAACGGTTAGGTAAACAGACGTGGGCCTGAAGAGGTGGGAGGATCAGAGGGGGATTGTCTGGGGGAGAATGGTAGACAGACAAGATTAGTGTTAACAGCTCCAGGACTCCTGCACAGAGCAGAGAGCAGAGGAGCCGGCAGCGCTCCAGGAGGCCTGGGCTATGAAGTCAGCAAACCTGAATCTTTTCATACAAATCCCCACTTGCAAAAGACGAACCAGCTCCATAAACACGGCCCCAGCGCTGCCGGCTGCACTTGTAGATGTTCGCCTAAATATCCAGACGTGAGATGAGACCATCGACTGCCTTAAAAAGCCATTTTTACCCGTGCTTTTCTGTCGAGAGGCAATTATTGCTCAGTCACCACTTTAATTTGCCCTGACAGCCTACTGTCAGGTACCACCAAGGAAAACCGATGAAAAATAGAAGCAATAGTTACTCTCTGGGTGATAAATGTTTATGCCAGAAAAAGATTAGTTAAAAATCCATCTTCCTCCACCTGGGCTGAGAGTCTGTTTGAGGGAACTGTCAGTAGAATCATTACTAATGAAGTACCAGACTACGTGAAACAATAGTCAGGAAGGAAGTTGAAGAGATAAATGTAATTTCAGATGCCACACGGTTTTCATTAGGAAGGAAGACGGCATGCTTTTGGAACAGCCTGAGGGATTAGAAATAATAAAGGCATCAAATCTTATCCAGTCCCATGTATCCATCCAGTTCTCAACCTTACACGCCTCCTATTATGCCTTGGCACCAGCCCATTGCCATAAAAATCCGGAAGGCTTGGGCTGCGGAGATGGCACGGGTCATGCAAACATGAGGTCCTGAGTTCAGATCCCCAGAACCTACATAAGGGGGCAGACGTGGCAGCACACATCTGTAATCCCAGCACACTCCGTATGTTGAGTTTGGGGTGTGGAGGCAGGAGAATCACTGTGTAGTGGTTTGAATAAGAATGGTCCCCATGGGCTCATTTATTTGAATGCTTGGTCATCAGGGAGTGGCACTAGTTGAGAAGGATTAGGAGGTGTGGCCTCGTTAGAGGAAGGGTGTCACTGGGGATGGGGGTGGCCTTTGGGGTTTCAAAAGTCTACAGCATGCCCCGTGTCTCTCTCTTGGCCTGTGGTTCAGGATGTAGACCTCAGCTACTGCTGCACCACCATGTGTGCTGCCATGTTCCCCGCTCTGATAATAATGGACTAACCCTCTGAAACTGTAAGCCAGCCCCCAGTGAAATGCTTTCTTTATAAGAGTCTTGCTTGTGGTGTCTCTTCACAGCAAGAGAACAGTGACCAAGACACCCTGGAAGCTCATGGTTCAGCTAGTCTGGCACACAGGAGCAAACAAGGGACCCCCACCTCAAAGAAGGTGGAAGCTGAGAATCGATACTCAGAGTGAGGTTGTTCTCTGACCTCTACACGCACAGCATGGCATGCTCACGCCTGCACTCACACACATAAGTATACACACTGAAAGAAAGGAAGGAAGGAAGGAGAAAAAAGGAAAAGGTGATCATTGTGATCTTCTATCCCTTGTCCTTCTCTTTTGGCTAGCATCCTCTGAGGTACCAATGATCCTTAAATCTCTCATCAATCACCCTAACTCATCTTCCTCCATAACCCCACGAAGGAATCCACAGTAGTTACTTCACTCATGAGAGGGACGGTCAAAGACTGCCCACCCAGCTAGATCCCTGGCCACTGGGTTCTAGATTGGGAACTGGGGGTCCATGAACATCTAAAGAGCGCACAGGAATGAAAGGAGAGATGTCGGGAGCCGGGTGCATTCCTGTAAAGTGGCACCGGATGGTTCACCGTCCCTGACCCACATCCTTACCATGACCTTACGCTAGGACCTTAATCTTTTTCTTTAATTTTTACTAGTTCTTCGGTAATTCCTGTTTTGATCAGATTCACCCCCTCGTCCCCCAGCTTTCCCAGATCCACCCCCACTTTCCTACCCACCCAACTTGGTGTCCCTCTTTTGAAATCCATAAAACCTAATGTGTACCACTCAAATATTCCTAGCTCTCCGGTTTTCCCTGGAGTATGACCAGTTTACTGGAGAGGACACTCTGAGAGAAAACTGTCTTCCCCTCTCTCAGAAACTGACGATTGCCAACAGCTCTACAACTGTGATTTGGTCTCATTAGGAAGAAGAGAAGAATTCACCAGTCCCCTATGCTATTTCCTTAGTGAAAAGTCTCTCTCCCCTGGAAGTTCAGGCACTGACATTGTCACCCTTCCCCATCCTTTAGGTGTGAGTGAAGACAGCAGCTGTGTCTCGTGCTCAGACTGACAAATGGAGGAGAATTGGAAGTGGTCTGTCTCCTTGTCCACCATTTCTGCAAACTGTAGAAAGGGAAAAACAAAAAACAAAAATATCACTGCACAGAGGATCTTCATCGTGAGAGACTGTACCTGTACAAACCAGCTGGAAGGCTTTTGAGCACAAAATGCCTAGGGCCAAAACCACCACAGCTGTGAGATTACATAGTGGGACCCCAAAGCTGTGAGATTACATAGTAGGACCCCAAAGCTGTGAGATTACATAGTGGGACCCCAAAGCTGTGAGATTACATGGTGGGACCCCAAAGCTGTGAGATTACATGGTGGGA
>JADRCH010000269.1:2431751-2449177 GCA_019843965.1 Rhynchomys soricoides
TGAGATTACATGGTGGGACCCCAAAGCTGTGAGATTACATGGTGGGACCCCAAAGCTAGGCCACCCCTAGAGACTGAGCTTCACCTCTAAATGCACAAGGAGACTATCCTTGTACTGAGTCTAACTCTCCTTAGAAGTCCCACTTGGCTTGTTTCATTGTTGCAAAATCTGGATTATTTTGCTTTGAACAAGACATTTGAAGTTGAATAATCAGCTCACCTGTGGAGAGGGGGCAAGAACTCTGCCACATACTGACCACTCAGGGGTGTGTAGCAGAAAAGAAACCACATCTGGTGAGCCCGTACTGCTCCAGGGATCCAGCCAGTGGCAGGACCCAAGGGCCCATGGGGACAGAAGGATGTGAGAGCCAAGGTTACAGTCCCTGTGCGAAGCTGGCGTATAAACCAGGGAGCAGGGAAGTTACTTCAGAGAGCTCACTCACAGTCTCGGGAGAAATGAGGATGAAGTAAATTGAAGCCACGGTAGGGAGAGCTGGATACCCAACTCTGTAGCGATGTCATGTCAGAGCTGACCACACTCTCGAATGGGAACAGACAGCTCTGAACCCTGTTGGGACAGGCAGGAGCTGTTTGACTCTCGGTGCCTTTTCTTTGGGGCTGGCACTGGAGTTAGAGATGAACTGTGACGGTCACTCCACACCCTCCTGTCACTCTAGTGGATGATTCGGGGCCGGGTTCCAGAACCCGACCCTTTTTTAAGTGAATTGTTCTTACTCAATTCTGTTCATCTTTAGACATGCAATGGCCTCTGTGCTGTGACATGCATGTTTTACATTTCTGTGAGTCACACCAATTAAACAATCTTTCTTGCATGTCTCTATCAGTGGACTCAGGAAACCAGATTGCCTTTCCCACTGTGTGTGGGCATAAGCTAATCTCTTGAGCACATGAATAAATCAAAGGGGAGAGGAATTCTCTTTATCTACCTAGCTGTCTGCTTCAGGCAAAGCCACTTCAACTGTTCAACCCCAAGACTGGGAATTAACCCATTCTCTCCCGGGCTCTCAGGCCTTTGACCTTTGACCTTGGACTTAACTACTTAATGAACACTAATACCACCAGCCTTTTTGGGTCTCCAGTTTACAGTCATGGAGTTCTCTTTCTCTGTGCTAGAGGAGTCCATTTCCTCAATATACATCTAGATGCATTGGTAGATATACTCGTCTTTTGTGTTTATAAACATACGTGTGAGGGCTAGAGAGATGTCTCAGTGGTTAAGAGGACTGGCTGCTCTTCCAGACGACCTGAGTTCGGCTCCCAGCACCCACACCCAAGTGGCTCACAACCATCTGTATGTAACTCCAGTTCTGGGTGTCAAACACCTCACGCACGCAGACACATACACTTACACATACACTAAAATATACAAATACGATATATGTGGGGGCTTTGGTTCCAAAATAAAAATTGCTCCATGACTCTGAGAGTTTTTTCAGGTGCTAACAAGCTGCATCATCCTTATAGGAAGCACACACCCATAAGCCCAGCAGTGAGGTGTCGGGGAATGAGACCAGGTAGAACCCTCAAAGACCACTGACCAGCTAATAATCTATATAGTTTATTGAAGTTCCAGGCCAATAAGATTCTTTGCCTCAAACAAGAAGTAGAAGGTGCCTGAGGAACAACACCCTAGGCTTTCCCTCTGGCCTATATACATGTGAGCACCCACAGACACACATGCAAACACATGAACAATTACAGAGAGAGAGCGAGAGAGCGAGAGAGAGAGAGAGAGAGAGAGAGCGAGAAAGCGAGAGCGAGAGAGAGAGAGACTGCTTACTCTAGACAGTCTTACTATTTCAACCCACTTACCTGCCAGCCTGCCTCCGAATGGCCAGTGCACACTGCCAGACCCCAGGAACAGAAGGCTGGTGTTAGGGATTGGATGGAAAATGTCCCCTGTAGAAAACTTGGTCCCCAGTAGGAAGAAATGTGAGTCTTTAAAGGTGATGCCTCACTGGAGGAAGAGGGTCACTGGGAAGCAGGTCCTGTGAGTCCTAGCCCTCCCTGGGTTCCTTCCCACCACACCCTTTCTGCCCGATGGCCCACAAAGATGCGAGGAGAGCCGGCCTCACTGCTACTGTCATGGCTACAGCATCTTGGTGTATGGTGAGACCTCCCTGCGCAGCCTGAAAGTCTGGCTCCATCAGGGCAGCATGAATTTGAAAACCAGAGCCTGGGGACCTGTGCTCAAAGCCAGCAGGTGTTCCTTCTTTGAGAAGCCAAATTATGTCATAAAATATTGACTTCAGAAAGGCACAAACTAGAATTTATTTCTCACACCAACAGTATTTTAATATTTTCCCAGTGGCTCCTAAAAACACCCCACTGTCTCCGCGCTTTGAATGTCTCCGAGCGCCTTTGAAACTTGTAGTGATTGATACAGGTTTTTAAGTCAGTTTATGGCCGTTCATGTCACATTTTCTCCCAATTCCCAGTCTTGTCTGGCACCGCTGATTGGTATGTCATTTGATTTTGTCTTTTATTGAGGGCCTTTGAATTTATCAAAATGTTGAAATGATTCATCAATCAGAATAAACGACTTCAAAGGAATTCGAGTTAAACTCTAGAAATCCGAAATGCGTGCCCAACAGAAGGCTTCTTGCGTTTCACCTGCAAGACAGTGAGCCTGGTGGGGAATTTCGATAAAAGACCTAATGAGTATGTAAGTCACATTCAAAATCATCTGCTGTCCATATGCTTCCATTCATGTGTGCGTGTTCGTGCGTGCGTGTGTGTGTGTGTGTGTGTGTGTGTGTGTGTGTGGGTGCGCGCGTGCAGGCATGCATGTACGTTTTACCAGCATCATTTACTATGTAGCCAGACATGTTTTAGACCATTTATTTCCACCAATCTGTTCTCTGAGCTTCAGAGGTCACTGTGAAAGCAAAGCAAGATGAATGCCTGGGGAGGGGCGCTGCATGAACAAATCCTGAAAACAAATCGAGGTTGTCTGTCCTGGTTGCTGCACAGGCAAAAAGTGCATGTGGTAATTGTTGCTAAATGAGCATCTCAGAGACGCATGTCAACCATGCCTGCACAGTTGTATGCTTCAAGGTAGCTAAGTGTTAGTACTAACTTTTTTTTAACAGATTGTGCACTCAAAATGTTAATCAGGATTTTAGAAAAAAAAGTGATAGGCATAAAAGAAGAAGAAGGGAGGAGGAAGAGGAGTGAGAGGAAGAAGGGGGGAGGAGTAAGAAGAGGAGGGGGAGGAAGGGGAGGAGGAGGGAAGGAGGAAGAGGAGGAGGAAGAGGAGGAGGAAAGGGAAAATGGGGAGGGAGAAGCAGAAGAGGGAGAAGGAAAAGGAAGAGGGGGAGGGAGAAGAGGAAGGCAGGGGAAGAGAAGGAGAGGAGGGGGAGAAGAGGAGAGAGAGAAGGAAGAGGAGAAGGGGGAGGAGAGGGAGGAGGAGGGGAGGAGGGGGAGTGGAGGGGGAAGAGGGGGAGGGGAGGAGGGGGAGTGGAGGGGGAGGAGAAGGAAAATGATGGTGACCGTCCAAACAGAAGAACTCACTTCTGAAATGTCAGTGGAAAATAGGAGGATTTTGATTGGCGACAGCGGATGAAACGTGTAGTCACTAAACAAAAGCACTAAGAAGTACACACATCAACACATCCCTAAGAATATTTTGAAGAAGATGAGTGCCTAAGTCTCCCCAAAGCTTTGACAAGCGGGCAAGCCGTGGGTGGAGCACGCAGGTGGCACATGGAAGAAGGCTGCCTGTTTGCCTGGAAAATCTCCACCAGGTGAAGATCATAATGGGCTAGCAAGATTCCAACACAAGCTAAGCGTGTTCTAGCCAGGGCGAGTGGCTCTCAGGCAGCCAGTAGCCTGGGGACTGGAAAGGACCAGGTTTACAGCACAGAAGCTGAAGTAGCAAATTGGGATCAGACTATTGAGGACTCCAAATATCAGGCTCAGAGGTGAGGACATAACCCTGCAGGGAAAGAATCCATGGAGGTTTGGGAACGTGTTGGGTAGGTGAGGTGTTGAGATAGGGTTATCACCTGCTCCAAGTCCCTCCACTTCGTGTGTTGTCTTCAAGTGAGGGGTTCTCACTGAGCCTGGAGCTGCTGATAAGGTTACACTAGCTGACCAAAGAGTCCCAGGGATCCACCTAGCTCCATCTCCCTAGGACTACAAGGGATTTAGAGACAGGTCTGGTTTCTTATATAGGTCTTAGGGATTGAATGCAGGTCGTCCTGCTCTCTGAGCAAGCTCTTCACAGACTGAGCCATCTCCCTGGTCAATTAAAAGAGGAGAAATGGGCGGGATTGAGATCTTGCCAGCAGGACTCCTGCACAGAGCCCATATGGGAGCTGCCTAGAGGCAGAGAGTTCTCACTGTGAGACTTGCATGAATGACGGAAGGGTAAGTGGCTCTCTGTAAGAGGCTGACACCAGGCTTCAGGGCACCTGAGGATATGGTGGTCAGCGCCACCCTATCAACACAGCTGCCCTAAAAGATTTATCCCCAAAGCTCCCTATTAAAGATGAACGCCGAGAACCTTTGGGCCCTCAATTACTAGACAGAGCAGCTTACATCTAATGCCCAAATCACTCCCGGAGCTTGCTGCCCAAGTCACTCTCTGAGCTTGCTGCTCTTAGTGAAAACAGCAGCCAATGGCCCAGAGATGAACCAGCAATGGGGGCTCAGGATGGAGGAGAGAGAGGAAGGTAAGGCAGGAGGATTGGCCCTTAAGTGGGTCCCCTCCAGCATCCCACCTGAGTGTTCTCTCTCTTTCCCCTGCCCTCCCTCCCTCTCCTTCCCTCCCTCTCTTCTCTCTCCCTTTCTACTCTCTCCCTTCCTCCCTTTCCTCTCTCTCTTCCCCTCCCTCTCCTCCTCTCCTCTCTCTTCCCCCCCCCCCCCCAGTCCCCAGGGAGGTTATGTCCTTCCTTCAGTTCCTGTGTCAGATTCCAGGCTGACACGTGGTAATTGATCCTGCTGCTGGTTAGAAGCTGTTAAGTAGGAGGGATGAAGTTTCAATGAAAACAAATAGCACTTCACGGGCCTGGCCTTTCAGAGCCTAGCTTCTGTTGTGGTTGAGGCTGGGGGTGTGCAGTTCAAACCTGTGTGAGCCGGTTGTGTCTATGTCTGCACTTCCCTGACTCACCTTTACCAGCTCCCAAAGTGCAGTGACAGCTAGGTTGTCTCAGTGTCACTTCTGGCTCAATGACAGCCCAAGCGGCAGGTGGAGGCTCTGATTCAAATCAAGAAGAGGTGGTGATGTGTGCTCTAAGCCTCCTGGGATAGGGAGTCTTCCTAGAAAAGACTTCCATTCAAGAAAGAGAAACGGACTTCTGTGTGACCCATCAGGCCTCAGTGCAGTCCTTGTTATGTGACAGTGTTGATCTTCTGTTCCCCTGAGGGCCAGGAGAAGCACTGCGCTAACCTTGGTCCATATGAAGTTCAAAGCAATCCCAGCAAACCATGGGTTGCAGCCATGGCTCCTCTCCGCATTTCCCACACTTCCCTTCAGAACTAAAGGATGACTATCTGGGGAGGACCATCCTATGTTAAGGCTGCCTGCAGAAGGAGCCACTTTGCCACAGCTTTTCTGGGACAACAGAAAACAATCGGCTGATTGACAACCTGACCCTCATCCCCAGCTCAGCAGGACCCTGAAGGTCACACCAGCTTCCCCAGTATGACGAAAGCACCTTCCACAAACCTCTGTCTCCCTCCTGATGAGTTCTTTTCTGGACCACAGAAGGGCACCCTACAAGCACCCAGAGAGCTAAGTCCTCCTCAGAGCCCACTGCCTGGGAACCCATAGATAGCACAGGTACCAGAGGGGCTCCATCCCATAGCTCTCCCCCAGGAGGAACCATGATGGTCTGTCAGAGTCAGAAACTACACAGGCCACTGCTTGGCCACACTGTTTGAGAAAACCATTGAGAAAAGAAGGTTGACCTTGATGAAACTGCCTAGGAGTGTGATGGAGGGTGACCGTCATGTGGGACAAACGAGACAGGCTGAGGACACCCACCATGGATCAAATGCTGCTCGTCAAACTCAGAGGCCTCATGGTCACAGAGGGGAAGGCCTTCCTGCATTCATACAGCAGAAAACGGTGAGGATGGGGTCCATGGCTGTGATTAAACAAATCCCCTAAAGTTCCTGTTTTAGAAATCTTGTCCTTCAGTTGACCTGAAGATGTTTGTGTCCCAGGGTTCTCTAACTGTGGATGTTAATGCCATCCTCGTAGGAGTTGGACCTTCTATAAGGAAGTAGCAAGTTCAATCATCTCTTCTCATGTAAACTCTCTTTAAGCTTTTCCCACACGATGTGCAGTACGGAGGCCCAAGTCAGATGTGAGACCCCTTGATCCTTAGACACCCCAGCCTCCAGGGGTAGAAAGATACCTCTGTTCTTTATAAACACACAGACTTGGGTATTCTGTGATAGTCTGTTCTTTATAAACACACAGACTGGGTATTCTGTGATAGAAGCATAAGCAGACTAGGACACACCAGGAAAGAAGAAGGTTGGCAGGGTGGTGTCATCTCTGCTGACCCGGAAGTGCTGCAGTAATGAAGTAACATGATCTAAGGGGCTTAATCATCTCCTGGCCCTGGGGGCTACAAGCACAAGGTCAAGTGGATTAGCCAGGGTTCTCAGCTAAGCAGAACCTATGTAGAGTGATGTGTACAAAGTGATTAACTGTGAAGACTGGATCTCATAATATGGGGGAGTCAGCATGAGAGGGTGACTGCCGGTATACCATCTAGACTGCAAAGACTCAGATATAGAGGATCCAGTACCTGAGGGCAGAAGAAGGTGGGTGTCCCCACTCACAGAAAGATAAGAGGGATTCAGCATTTCCTCTGCATTTTCATCTGTCTGACAGACTGGGTGGTGCCTGTGGGAATTGATTTGAGCTATCTTCTTCACTCAAGTTGTTCAAATGCTACCCTCTTATAGATACACTGGAAAGGTTCTACCAGCTGTGTGGTCCTGTCTTCATGCAATTAAATAGGCACTGAATTAACCATCTCACAAGATGTCAGCAGGGCCGGCTTCCCCTGAAGACCTTTCTCCTCGGCTTCTGGGTAGCAGCCTTCTCTCTGAGGCAGTCCCATCTCTGTATGCCAGTGTTGTAGTCTCTTCAGATACAGGTCTCCCCCAATGGCCTAAGTTTAACGAAATCACCTCTTTAAAGACTCTATTGATACATAAGGGTCACATTTTGAGGGTCCTTTGTCCAATTTCCAGGCCTAAATACATTTTCAGATCCAAAATGGCAGACAGTGATCCTAGAAACCTGGCAAGTTCTCTACGCATGAGCTACTGCTCCTTGGTCACCACTCACATCCAAGACTAGGTCTGATGCCTGCTGGGTCCACCAGCTAAAAAACTCACCTGCTTCTCCAGTTGTCTGATTTTTGTAGCAATATACATATTTGATAGTGGTAAATACCCACACTGTGTTTTCTGGTATGTCAATGGGGCTTGGGGAAGGTTTTATTTAGAGCACTTCTAGCCCAGTCCATAATAATTCCCCATCCTGGGGCAGGGGCAGGGGCAGGGGCAGGGGCAGGGAATCAGAATCTGTAACGTTTAGAATAATCCCTAGTGTCAAGGCTGCACACATGCAGCCCCGACCAAACCACTTCTTGATTAAACAGTCTGCTCACTCCCTATGGGAAACAGATGGGTCCTGGGGAATCGTATAGTGGCCACTAAAACAGGTAGCTCCCAGCTGCTGTGAAGCCTCCTGCCAGATGCTCAGTCCCACAAATCACAGGCTCAGGTACATGGCATGCAGCCTTTGATCTGGGGAGCAAGTTCTTTTCATCTTTGCCAAAAACAAGGGTCAGGGACCATCATATTTGCCAGAAGAGACAATGGTATTCCCTTACAGTGTTGACCCAGGGCTGTGTTAACACACCCCACTCCCCCTGTCATAATACAGTCTGAGGAGACAAGGCCCAGCTGGACCACTGAAGAATGGCAGCCTGGAGAACATATCATGTGAGCCAGACTTGGCAAGATGGTAAGTCACACTCACACAATAAAAAAGTAAAGTCACTGGGGATTCCAGAGCCTGCCTAGTACTTGTAAGAGGTCTAGGATCTGGGGCATGCTGGGAAACCTTAACCAAAGGGAAGCACAAATTACCTGTCTTGCTCCTCTAAACCGAGAATGTACCACACCTAGTCGATTCCTTTGGGGTCTGAGAGACATTGACTCCCCAGCAGGGAATACTTTTTGTACCCTATAACCTGGTAGCAATACAGAGGGTGCCAGGTTGGATGGGTGGAAAGGTTCCACAGAAGGTCCAGGCTACAGGGCAAGCAGCCCCAATAGCTCCTCCCTGTGATCCAGCAGCCCCTCGTGGTTGGAAAGGTATCACAGTGAAGCCAACACAAGAACGGAGGAGTTTGGGGTGTCTGCAGTGGGATTACCACAACCAAGAAACAGAATTATGGTACAGCAGCATGGGAGAAGAGAGGATGATGGGTCCTGATGGCGGTTTCCTGTATTCAAACATACATGAACAGAAACATGCTTCCTTCCTTTCTAGAATAAATAGGTATTAGAGAAACGTGGGGAGTAGGCTGCATGGTGGGAGATCACAGAAACTGGAAAGTTGTGGCAAGAACTAGATAGCACTAAAAGGAAAGACTCCCAGCATGCTCGTGGGCACTGGAAGAGGTGGTCCACCTAACCATGGTCACTCAGTAACCACAAAGCCACACAGCTGGGAAGCCCTACCAGCATCCCTTGACAGATGGAGGTTATGGTAGCTTTTGTTCGTTTTGTGGCTATAACTAAATACCAGAAGTCAGATAGCTGATAAACGACAGATATTACTTTACTCAGTAGAGACTGGGAAGTCTCAAGATCAGCAGTCAACAGGTGGCTTGTCGCCTCCTGGGTATCCAGCCCCTGGTCCCACACCAAAAGTTCAGAGATGGAAGGTCTGCATGCAGACCTCAGAAAGCTTTTTGTGGAGATCGTTGGGCAATTCTGGTTCTGGTAATACAGGTCCGTAAACCAGTTCCATGAGATCCCGAAGCAGTAACAAATAAGAAAACAGCAGATGCAAACACACAGGATGCTGAGTGCTTGGACACAGAGCTATTCACTCTGCTGGACTGTAGAATTGTTCATCTTGTCTCATGGCTGAGAAAACTGAAGCCAAGTGATTTACCCAAGGCCGTAGACCAGCCAATGATGGAGGCGGTATTTGCACTTGACCTAACTCTAGATGCTTAGCCAGGAGGCCATAGCTAAAAAACTCTTGAAGAGAAGGAGGCTGAAAAAGAAATCTAAAACCCAAGAGGCACTTGCAGCTCACAGGACCAGTTTACCTACAAGGAAGGCAATTAGTTTTGTCAAATACTTTTTCAGCCCAGCAGCCACTTGCAATAGCACATGAGCGCCACCTAGTGGCCACAAAGACTTGCCGACCCAGTAACCTCTGTCAGAGATCACCCAGGATCTGCTCAGTACAGAATCTAGTACCTAGCAGATGCAAGGTTCTAGATCCAGGTGGAGAAATTCCTTCACTTTTATAAGATGTTTTTAAAATACAGTCTAATAAAAATGAAAGTAGCTACAACAAGTACAGCCGATGGGAATGACAGCGTTAATAAATGAAGACAAAGGTAAAAAAAAAAAAAAAAAAAGGCCAAATCATTGAAGTGTGTGCTTATAAAGAATTTAGTGCCTCTATACACTAACACCATGTCCTGACTGATCACCTGAGTCTTTAAGGCAACATCCTGCTCCCACTGTTATCCTAGGAGACCTCTGGGTCCCTTGACAAGATGGAAAGGGGCGGGGACATTTAGACACCTCTTCACCCATTTCTTGAGACTCATTTCCTTCCAAGGTCTACAGGACCCAGATGTACAAAGGAGTTAGAGTTGTTTTGGCATGATTGACAGGTGCGTGAACCATGCTAAGTAAAGGAAGATGGACCCAGCTAGATCGTGGAGCGTTCCTTTTAAATAAAATACGCAGGATGGATCAATCATTGAGTTTTAAATACACATAGTATGTACATGTGGTACACACACATCATACAGTGTGTATACATATATTATGTCATATCTTAGTCCTTTAGATAAGGACATTTTAAGTTCAGAATATGGTAGTGAATGCTTGGAACACCAGCTTAGCTGGATTAAGGAATTCTGATGATGGGTAAGCATGAATTATTCTTTTTCTTTTTCTGGTAGTGCTAGGTATTGAGCCGAGGTCCTCATGCTCACTAGGTGGTTACTAGGCGATTGCTCTACCACTGATCTATAGTCCCGCCTCCTCCATGCCACGCCCATACCACGTCACGCCCCTGCCATGCCACCCCCCTCCACTCCCCTGCTTTGTGAGCGCTGAACCTGTTCTCTCGAGCTGCTGTGGGAAGGCCCAGGTGTCTGGCATCCTATAGGAATCACTGAGCTGCAGGTCTATGAGAGATTTCCAGAGACTTCCCTGAGTTCATAGCCTGGGTGTGGCCAGCATGCCCTCAGTATGGGTAGACTCATCTGTATCCCAAACAGAACAAGAAGGTGGGAAGGTGCCCTTTGGGCTATCCTCTGACGCAGGATGTCAGGACTCCGGACTTTGAACTCCAGGACTCACACCAGTGACCCCAGGGCTCTATGGCTCTCAGCCTCAGACTGACAGTTACACCATCCACACCCCTACAGGGCTCCGGGGCCTCTGTACTTGGGATTGTCACACAAATGATTTCCCAGGTCTTCTATCTGTATATCATGGCATCTCCCAGCCTCCCTAATTGAGGGAGCCAATTCTGCTAAGCCCTCTCTCATAACTCCCTCTCTCTCCCAAGATAATGGCAGATAGAGATAGATTGGTGATAGTGAGATAGTTACATACATACATACATGATAGATAGAGATGATTGATAGATGATAGCTACATAGATGATACATACATACATAGAGATGATAGATATAGATGATATATGATTGATTGATAGATGATAGAGATGATAGACATGATAGAAATAGATGATAGATCTTAGATGATAGATAAATCTCAAATAGATGATTGGTAGGGAGAGAGAGAATAGAGACAGACAATACATACAAAGGTAACACAGACAAGAGGAAGCACGGGGGCAAGGTGAGAAATAACCATTTTCTGACATCTGCATCTCCTACAGAGGCCTTGTCTAAGACACCTACTTAAGGAGAATTATTCTCAGCATCATTTAGGGAGCCTAGGCTACTCTGGGCTGCCTTCCTTCAAGCAGGGCTGATAAGAGAGTTGGGGAGAGAAATAGGTGATGCCTTGGTAGCTGGGATTGAAAGAGAGAACTCATCCTCAGCAATGAAGTAACTTAGAGAATCAGCTAGAAAACCAACTGGTCAGACTTGAAGTTGCTGCTGCGTGAAGCAGGCTTCTAGCCATGCGTGAAGCAGACTTCCAGCCATTCGTGGAGAAGGTTGGACCCCTCTGGGATGCTTCCAGTCTCAGGATCCTGGCATGAGAAACCCAGTCTGGGAGCATCCAGGGCCTCATCTGTGGACTGTTCTCTCCAACATCAGAAGGAACCCGGCAGTTGGCCAACAAGCACACATTCCAGACACACACCCAGCTAATGAAAACCACACACAGGCGGGAGAGATGCGCTTTACCTGCACCACGACAATCTGGAGCGAGGGAGGCAGATGGAAAATCGCCTGCGGGACTTGATTCAGAATCTGCTACATCTAAGTGGGAATTAAGTTTCTCAAAAATAAAACCGTTCTGTTTACAAACATACTGTTTTTGCCAAGGAGAATTCTTTATTTTAGGTGCTTTGGGAAAACTGCAGAGTCCTTGAGTTTAGGGCCAAAGACGCCCAAAATGTTGCAATCCTAAACCTTTGGCCGTGACAAAAACATGTTTGCAAGTGGAAACTTTTCTGTGTGGGGCTTCTCGTGCTGTTTTGTTTGGGTGTGTGTTTGCTTGCTTGCTTGGTGCCAAAGGATTTCCTCCAAGGCTTCCCAGAAGCAGGGAGCTGGGGTCAGCACTCCATGGTGTGTTGGCCTCTGGCCACTTGTGCCCCTCCTCAGACAAACTGAACAGTTTGAGAAGGAAAAAGAGTCAGCTTGGGCAGCCATTGTTTCCCTGCCTCCAAATTAGTTGTCTTCGTTTTTTGTTTTTGTTTTTGTTTTTAAGATTTATTTATTTTACGTATGTGAGTCCACTTCTATCTTCAGACACACTAGGAGAGAGCATCGGATCCCATTACAGATGGTTGTGAGCCACCATGTGGTTGCTAGGAATTGAACTCAAGACCTCTGGGAGAGCAGTCAGTGCTCTTAACCATGGAGCCATCTCTCCAGACCCTCCAAATCGGAGTGTGTGTGTGTGTGTGTGTGTGTGTGTGTGTACACCACATGTGGATTTTTTTTTTTTTTACCATGGTCTGGCAATCTAGATTCAGGTCCTCCTGGTTGCATAGCCAGCACCTTCCTAACCCTGCCCTGGAGAGCAGGACTTTAGAGGTGAGATTTACTCTCCTGTAGTCTTTCTACCTCTCTGCTACACCAGTGACAGTGTAATATATTTACAGTGGCTCCTGGCTTATCAAAACCAGGCATGTGGGAGGCCCGCCCCTCAGAGAGATCTTCGTGGGAAGCAGGGACAATGGCTGTGGCCTCAGCCTCTGGTTCACTCTGATTGTGCTAGAAGTCACCCACTCACTCTGCTCTTTGCGACTCCGTTGTCATCTCTGAGAGAATAAAGGAGTCCAAACAGCACACCCAGCTCTGAACAAAGACAAACTGAAGCAGGAGACGGGGGCGGGACCTGATGGAGTACTGCAGGACACAAGGCTCAAGCGGTACTCAGCCTAGAGGCGGAGCTGGGAGAGAACTGCGCCCACGTCAGTCTTGAGAGTCCGGGGGCACCGGGTTCAAGGCCGGGTTCAAGGATCACCTTGGTAACCTGGATAGCAGTGGGCCACGCAGCAGCAGCACACAGCCTCTCTACCTTCTTAAGAACGACACCCAGACTCCCTCTGAGTTCAGTGAGAACCTCTGAGCCTCACTCAGCCCCTCAGCCATCACCTGACTCCTTCCTTGCTGTCCAGCCCTGGCAGGCCCTCCATCTTCATGGGCTGATTATGATGAACCCATCTTGAGAGTCAGAGAGGGCCCTCTGTCTCCCTCCTCACCTCTGTCCCTTGTGTCTTCTGACCACCCTTAGGACCTCCACGGAGACTGGGCTTTCTGCCCACAACAGTCTCCTTACATCGGCCTCACTTCTGCTCATTTTCAGACAGAATGTGTGTCGCCTCCTCCAGGAAGCCCATGCTTTTGCTAGCAGCAGCAGCTGCAGCAGCATGAATTTCCACTGGCCGGAGTAACAGGAGTACACATTAAAGAGACCTCAAAGGTCGGGTGATGGGCAGTGGTACCACACTGCCAGCAAGGACCCTGTCTCATTTCCTTCTTTTCTGTCCCTTGGGATAGCTTCAGCTTCTGGGTGGTAATGTGATGTCTGTCACTGTTGGAGACGCTACATTTCTAGAAAAGTGAGTTTTCCTCTCTGCCTCTCCAGCCTGAAGAGAGAAGCATCCACTTCTCTGCCTCCACCAGAAATCCTCTTACATGATGTGAGTGTTGGGGAGGGGAGGCATTAGGTACTTTCTTTCTCTACCTTGCTGCCCTGAGACAGCATCTCACTTAACCAGGATCTGCTGTTTTGAGGGGGCTGGCTTGTTGCAAGCTCTCGGCATTGGCCATCTCTGCCCCCAATGCTGGGGTTGCAAGCACTGGAGCTTTTAATGTAAATACTGGAGATCAGGAGTCAAGTTCTCATGCTGGCCCAAGGAGCCTCTCACCCAGTGAGCCCTCCCCTTTTTGTCTATTGGCCAAAATTACTTTGCATATCTGTCATTCTGCCAAGGGGTATGGCACAAGTGGCATTATCACTGGGCCACCCCTAGGGCTCCACATGGGTTGAGCTTCCTCTGAGGTGCTTAGTTGGAGAGCTGAAGAGCAAGCGTGGCTCTGATTAAAGAATTTCTGTAGGAAGAAATTAGAAGAGGCAGGCATTTGGTGGGATTCATCTTATTCTACGGTCCTTGAAGAGTCTTAGCATCCTTGTTGGAGACATTGCCTGACATGAAGGTAAAAACCTGGCCTCCCACCCCCCACCGTACACGAGCCCTCTGCTCCCCCTCTCTGCATACTGAAGCACCATCTCTCAGAGCCCACCATAAAGAGAATTTCTGAGCCCTCCAGCCACACACATTGTCCCCAGTACTGTGACCTATACCACTCCAATGCTATCATACAGCAGTCTTAATATTTTTGAACTGTAAAAGCCCCAGAATGACAAGTCTGATGTGCCTTACCCTGGGGTCTGGCCAGCATCTGTCTCCTGTTTGGCACATTTGAGATGCTCAATGAACAGAAGCCCAAAGTCAGCGTCCACAACCATCTGCCCCTGAGGGCCACTGTACTCCTGCTGTGTGTGCCTGGGCAAGTTGCTGGGCCTCTCACAAACAAAATTAAAACCCCTGGATGTTTCCAATACCCCCACCAGGGCTTCTGCTGAACAAATTGTTACAATTTAATAGAAATCTACCCTTCCGCTATTGTGAAGCTCAGAAGCCAAGGAAGATTTTGCTCTTCTGAAATCCCACAGGAAGATTCACCCCTGCCTCTACCCTAGATCCTGCTGGCCACTGGCAACCTGTGGAAATCTGTGTATTGGCAGCACTATTCCATTCTCTGCCTGCATCTTTACACCCATGTATCCTTTGTGTGTCTATCTCGAATTCCCTGTCTTTTCCCTTAGGAGACCACCAGCCAGAGGATTTAAGTCTCCTGCTAAATCCACCCTGACCTCACCCTGAGATCCTTCTCAGGAGGCTAGCCTTCTCTGAGACCCTACTTCCAGATTACAGACACAGTCTCAGTGTGATAAAATGTCTTCATGAGAGACTTACCAATACAGATGTAGATGCTTGCAGCCAACCACCGGACTGAGCACGGGGTCCCCAATGGAGGAGTTAGAGAAAGGACTGAAGGAGCTGAAGGGGTTTGCAACCCCACAGGAAGAACAACAATATCAACCAACCAGACCCCCACCCCACCCCCCCAGAGCTCCCAGGGCCTAAACCAACCAAAGAATACACATGGAGGGACCCATGGCTTCAGCCCCATATGTAGCAGAGGATGGCCTTGTCTGGCATCAAAGGGGGAGGAAGCCCTTGGTCCTGTGAAGGCTCAATAGATGCCCCAGTGTAGGGGAATGCCTGGGCGGGTGGCGGTAGTGGGTGGGTGTGGATGGGAGAGCACTCTCATAGAAGCAGGGTAAGAGGGGGTGGGATGGGGGGGTTGGAGAGGAAACTGGGAAGGGGAATAACATTTGAAATGTAAATAAACAAAATAACCAATAAAAAATTTAAAAAAAAAAAAAACCAGATAAACGGCTCAACACAGAAGACGCCTTTGGACACATGGTTTCAAAGAGTTCAGCCCATGCTCACTTGGCTACATTATGGCCAGGACTGAGGTGGGGCAGAACAGCAGGGTGGGGGACACAGGGTAGAGCTGAGCAATGTACCTCTTCGCCAGAAGGCAAAGAGAATGAGGGCTGGGGGCGAACCATGGCCTTCAAGGATTCCTGAATTACCTTCTACAGAAAGGCTCCATCCCCAACCGTCCGCCACCCTCACTTGCCCACCACCCACAGATGAAGTCTGAGGCCTCATTATCCAGTCATCTCCCGAAGGCCTCATGTAGAAAAGCTAGGTGTCAGGGAGCAAACATTAGGAGGCCATTTCTTACCCCAGTCACGGTCCTGGGGTACAGAGGACAGCAGACTTTGCCATGTTTGGGAGTACAGAGCTAATTCTAGGCCCACTATCAGCTGCGCAATCCTCTTAGCTATTAAGCCTGGCTGTAGATTTCGCAGACACCACTCATGGGCTGGAATGTTTCCTCCCTGGTTCGCTCTTTAAATGACCCTCGGCTCTGCATTGTGGAGTAGCCAACTGCCCTGTATCGGAAGGCAGGAAGGTTTTTCAGTTTGTCTTGCTTTTCACTCCTTAAAATACCAGTGGTGACTCAGCCACCAGGATTCAGATCTCACACCCAGGCAGGCACCGATCACAGTCCTGCTGCAGACTCCCAGGACCCACATACCCCCGGAAGTTCTGCCTCAGAGGCACTACAGCTTCCGGCCTGTACTTTATCCCCACTGCTTCAGAGTCCTCTCAAACCGGCACTTCCCACTAAGCCTGATAATCTGGGTTCCATCCCAGGAGCCTGGGTGGTAGAAGGAAAGAACCAGTTCCCGGAAGTTTCCCTCTGACCTCTATATGCACCCCCATGCACACATGCATGCTTGAACACATGCGTGCTCATACACACAATATTAATAATCAAAGTCTCCCATGAAGGCTAAGACCCTGGAGGAATCGGTGGGAGACTTCTGTGTTTACAGAGCCCTGCTTAAGGAGAACCAGGTCAGCCTCGCACTGGCCACAGGAGACCAGACTCACTGTGGCGGAGGTGTCACACAGTACCATGTTCTAAATGTGTCCCCCAGGGGGTAAACATATTCCTCAAAGTTCGCCGCCAACTTGCATAGAGCGATGCCATTGATGGATGGGGTGGCGCAGTCATTTTTCTTTCTTGGTGAACGTGGGCTACAGGCTTCCCGGCTGGCAAACCAGCCCTCTGGAAGCCAAACCCCAGAGACAAAACTCCACCAGGAACCAAGTTCAAGCTGCGTGCGGCTCTTACGTTATGTCTATTTTAAAAGTTGACTTTGGCAGAGGCGTTGACCACTCACACAATATATCTACTCCACAAAAAGATAAGGAGGAAGGAGAAGTCAAACACTGGGCTTTTCTTTAAACTCTCAAATACCTTGGCTTCCAAGGAGGAATATGAAACCAGCCTCCCTGATGAGGATCTCATTGGAACACATCATAAAGAAAAGATTGAAACTATAAATAATTTGTTTTTAAAGGCTCTGTGTGCGCACATGTCTCCTGACTGGTAAATTGTAAAGAGTTTTGAGTCTCCAGGTCATTTTCTATCTGAGGCTTTCTTTTACCAGAAGCATGGGAATGTGCCTCAGTAATGAGGTAAATCAGATAATCTTTTAAAGAGTCACTGGGAAGAGTTCCTCAGGACTGCTGGGGAAGGGGTGGGGTGGGGGTGGGGCGGGAAGAGGGCTGCACTTCAGGCAAAAAAGATGAACCAACTAAATCATCCCGAATGGGTCAGACCTACTGCCAGATGCTTAAATAATTAGCAACAGGCTGGCAAATGGTTCTCCAGTGAGGAGGCTAGCCATCAAGGCCGACCATCTGAATTCAGATCCCATCCCCAGAATGCACATGGTGGAAGGGAGAACCAATTCCTGAGAGTTGTCCTCTGACCTGTACACACCACGGCAGGCACACACACACACACA
>JADRCH010000269.1:2449187-2463628 GCA_019843965.1 Rhynchomys soricoides
CACACACACACACACAGATACACACATAAATATATACATACACACCATGGCAGGCACGCACATACACACAAACACACATATACACAAATACATATACACACAAATACATACACACTGTGGCAGACACACACACAAATATACACACACACAAATACATGCACATACAAATACACATACAAACACACACACACACATGCACACCATGGTAGGCACACAGGCAAATACACAGACACACACAAATACATGCATAAATACGTATACACACAAATACATACATACCGTGGCAGACACACACACACAAACATACACACAAACACATATACACACATACACAAATACACATACCATGGCAGGCATGAACACAGAAACACACACACACAAATATATGACCTTTAAGAGTCAAGTCATCTTTCCAGCCCCCGAAGGTGTATTTTAAAGGGGTAATGTGCAGTTTCCCATGATAGAAGTCACATAGCTGAGTCACCAAAAACAAAAGCAAAGAAGACACAGTTGTAACAGAAGCCATTCTTGAACAGAAAAAAAAGTGGAAAAAGAAAGAGAGAGGGAGAAGGCCCTGAAGACAGACAGAGAGAGAAGGTCCTGAAGACAGAGAGAGAAGGCCCTGAAGACAGACAGAGAGAGAAGACCCTGAAGATAGACAGAGAGAGAAGGCCTTGACTAACGGTAAACCCATGCAAACTTGAAAAGAAATACTCTGGTTGTATTTTGTCAGTCAAATGTTTGCAAATGCCTGGATTTTTCTAAATTTCCTGCTGTTAAGAGCAAAAAGGGTTCAGATGCTGCAAACACAAAAGACAAACTTCCTCTCTTTCTTCTGCCTGTTCTTCATTACAGCTGCTCCTTCCAGCTGCAACTGGGGTCCACACAGTGAGGTAGGGTGTCCACTGGGCTGCAACTGGAGTCCACACAGTGAGGTAAGGTGTTCACTGGGCACAACAGGAGTCTGCACTGTGAGCTAGGGTGTTCACTGGGCTTCAACAGGAGTCCACACTGTGAGGTAAGGTGTTTGCTGGGCTGCCACTGGAGTTATTTTTGTGAAAATTACTGAGAACCACAAATCCAGAAACACACACAGAACTTCAAAGGAGAGGCTGGAATAAAGGAGCTGAGAACGGACTTAGCACATTTTTAATTCCTCTCTCTCTCTCTCTCTCTCTCTCTCTCTCTCTCAACCTGTGTGAGGACCCAGATGCTGATGGACACCAGAAGAAACCTCTATGTGGCTGCACTCCAGGGAGCTCTGCCAGGTCCTGGGGGCAAAGGTGGTGCCGGCTACAGCTGGCTACATGATTGCACAGCTGGAGGACAGGCTCTGGGGCTGCCTGAGTTGTCCCCTGTGGCCTTTTCTTCAGGAGTAACTTTGCAGACATCTGGTCAGTCCCAGGTGAGGTGGCCATTAAGAGGGAAGCTTGTGAACTATCAACTCAGCTGACTGTAATGAGGACCAGACACCCAGAAGCATATGCAGAGTCAGCTCCACAGGGGAGGAATGAGAAGCCAAGCTGGCTTGACTCACAGCACACCAGGGACAGCTATGCATGGCAGTTCCACCTCTAGGTTGGGAGGGCACAAGTGACCTCTGGAGCTCCCCAGGTGACATGCATCAGAAAAGATGCAAATTAAGACAGGTTGAGGGGGCTGCTGCCAGCTCCTACCCTGGGTCACCTGGCCCAGAGGACAGGAGCTGAGGGACTAGGGTAGATCTGCATTAAGTCCTTATCACCTCTTGCTGGCCTTTGCGCCCTTCTGGAGGCCTATTCCTAAGAAATGCATTGAGGGACAGAAGTCAGAGAGTCTGTCCCCCGCACACAGCAAGCATTCCACTGGGACAGCACATGTGGAGGGGGGGTCTACAGCTCCACGGCTGGAGGCTGAGGAGATGCCTCCGTGGATAAGAGCTGGATTTGCAAATGTGAGGGCTTGACTTTGAACAGCCAGCACCATGCCAAAAGATGAACATGGCCGTATGTATCTGCGACCTCAGCACTGGGGACAAAGATGGGTATTCACTGGCCAGACAGCCCAGCCAAGCTTCTGGCTCAGTGAGACAATAAAGCAGAGAATGACAGGAACACACTCACCAGCCTGCTCTGGCTGCCGCATGAATGAACATGTGTGTGCATGCTTGACGTTCATCCACGAGCACAAACACACACACACACACACACACACACACCACAGAGTTGGGGGAGGGGCTCAGACAGATTCAGCCTTGACCTTGAACTCCTGACCCCCAAAGCTATGAGACAATGAGTGTTGGTTTTCAGGCCACCCCATCTGCAGTATTTTATTAAACACGCCAATACAGTCACCAGTGAGTCACTATTAAAAACCTGCCCTAAAATTCAAAAGTGGCCTGTGTCTGTGTTGATATAAAGACACACCAATACCCAGGCTGAATCATTCATTTTACCTCTGATTTTAACAAAATAAAATGTTTTCATGGGCCTCAAAAGGTGACATGGGCCCTGGGTACTGTGCCTTCTGCATCTCCTGGAAGAAGAGACTCCACGGAAACATCCCCTGAAGTCCAAAGGCCAGGTGCTTCTCTAGGCAGCTTCTGCCAGGGTGACACATTGGCATAGTTCTGTGTCAGGCTTCCCCGCTCTCCCTGGTTCTATGTATGGAAGATCTGTCAGAGAAGCTCAACTGTCTTAGTTACCTCTGCAGCCCCAGTGTGCCCTGGATGTCGCAAGTACCAACAAGTAACTATCTAAACTTGAAGCAGATCAATAGGGGTCTAGGACCACTCGCAGTCACTGTGAAGGAGCAAAGAAGGATGTGCTGGTAAGAATGGGCCCTCAGCTCTGCTCAGAAAAGGCTTTGACACTGAAATAAAGCAACTGCCTTTAAAAAAGATTTATTTACTTATTTTATGTATGTGAGCACACTGTAGCTCATCTTCAGACTGTAGCTGTCTTCAGACACACCAGAAGAGGGCATCAGATGCCATTACAGATGACTCTGAGCCTCCATGTGGTTGCTGGGAATTGAACTCAAGACCTCTGGAAGAGCAGTCAGTGCTCTTAACTGCTGAGCCATCTCTCCAGCCCCAAAATGAATGTCTTATAAACATCTTTTCAGGTCCATTTTTCTGCCCTCTCCCTCTTTATCCAATCACTGGCTTTTCTATTTGCACAGCTTAGAGGGGTTTGCTCTTCTGCTCAGTCATGTTCATTTACACACCATGTGTGGATGTGTGCACACGTGTGTGCCTGTGAGTATATGTGTGCATGTATATGTGAGTGTGAGTGTACATGTGCATGTGTGCGCACATGTATGCGTTCGAATGTGTGTATGTGTGTGCCTGTGTGTGTATGTGCACGTGTGTATGTGCACGTGATATATACAGAGGCCAGGCATTGACTATCCTGCTCTATCAGAGGGCAAGCTTCCAATGTTAATCCTTACCACAGAATCTGCTTCACTTCCTGCTTCTGACTGACCCTTTAATAAGAAAATTAATCAGGTAACATGAGCCAATTAGTCAGAATACGGAGTGGTTTTTATAAACTCAACTGCCAAGGCAGAGATTATAGAGTTTGAATTCAGGGTGGCTACTGACGTTATAATAAATAGGGACAGTATTCTGCCTTCTAGGCAAGGGACAGTTGATATAAGATGTGAGCGGAATACGAGAGTCCCTGGAAACGAGAGTGAGAAGCTAACGTAAGATTAAAGAAGGTGGGTGTCACTGCTGGTGATTATGATGACACGCCAAGAATTTTATGGCATGTGGCATTTATAGCATGTGTTTCCAAACATGGAAGAATGGCTAAAATCTAAGTATGGACTGTTTCACGATATAGGATTTTTGTAAGTGAAGTACTGAATAATTCATTCACATGGGAGGTGATACTTAAGTGCCTACTAAGAAAGTCAGGATCCAAGACTCTGGATGTCATAGTCAAGGACAGGCCACCACCACGCTTTATGAAGCACGCTTCATGATTGTGAAGGGGTGGAGGACAGACTGTGCAATGCACAAAGCAAGAACCTCGTGTCCACCCACGTGACAGGGAGCAGGGGATACCTAGAGTGAGGGATGTCCTGAGCAAATTCATAATGTTGACATGGAAACAAGCCATGGCAAGAAGGAAGGTTTCAGATCCATGGGAAATTGCCAAACCCTTTTTCCACATGAGTCAAGCTCAGATTTGGCAAAACTTTCTTCCTTGGGCCCCGGTATGAGCACTTATGGATTATGGATCAGTATGAACAAGAACTTGCAATTGTGGCTTCCATCTTCTGATATCTGTAGCCTGAGACAGCTTGTCTACAGAGACTTCCTACCTAAACCAGCTAACCATCCCCTTGTGCTGTACGTGCTAATGCATTAACATTCCTGTTTGCAGTGTGTTAGCTAGTGTAGTTGCAGAGATCGCCTGACCCAAGACTTTCTGTATGTGTGTCTTTCCTTCTGTCCGTTCTTCATTCCCTGACTGCCCAGGTCCAGGATCCAGGACAAAACCTCATGGAACACAGCACCCAAATTTTCATCTTCGGCCCTGCTGCTAGGAGGGGAGGGTCTCTAGTGAGGAACAAATGGGCACATGCTGAGATCTGAGCAGCTGACTGAGAGCTTGGGCAGTATAGAATTTCTGAGTTCCTAACAATGCAGAGCTAAGCAGGAGGCATGCTGTAGTAACATGGCGGAAGGACCACTCTATTAGCTCATTTTCCTTTAGAAAGACAAAACGCCTGAAGCTAAGCACTGCATAAAGAAAGCATGTTCACTGAGCTCACAGTTTCAAAGATGGTAAATCCTAACAGTAGGTACTCAGGAGATTTTATAGGGTCCTCTGGCTGCATTACATCACTGGAGATGGCAGCATGGCTGTGGTACACAAGACAGGAAGATACCAGAGTCAGGAAGCCAGAGATAAAGGCGGGTCCACATCCTTTCCTCTACAAAATCTTCTTGCACAACTGAATCAGGGCCATTGCATAACTCTAGTAAATTCATAAGAGCTACACCAATCCCTTCAGAGAGTAGCATTTGGTGGCCCATTCCCCGGAAGGTGCCATACAACCAACATCACACTCCAGACCAGTCTTCCAACAGGGGGACTCTTCATAATCTACCAATACCAAAGAGGCAGAAGGCCCAGTAGGTGGTGGCTATAGGGTTCAATAGCTCATGAAGCTAGATGGATCAGCAGTCCTGATTTAGCACTGAAAGCCTAGAATCTACCTTGAGAGTTGCCATTCAGTCTACAATGAAGGCTGAAGAAGCTGGAGTTATGCCATGGAGGACCACAGGCACACATGCTCTCAGAAAAATAGGAAGGCCCAATCCTGCTGCATTTCCCCTATCTGGGCTTTCCATTGCAAGTTGCTGTCTGCTGCCCACATTAAGAGTGGGCCTTCACCCTCCAATCAATCTTTTCTGGAAACACTCTCGTAGATATGCCCAGAAATGTATCTCTCAGGTGCTTCAAAGTCCAGTTAAGATGGCTCAAGGAGGGTCTGGGTGAGGCAATGACACCTGGGAAAGAAAACAGAAGTACATGACAGGGTCTCATTAATAGCATGTGCAAGCAAGAGTTTTCTCATGACCAGAGCTAAAATAAGAAGAGCCTGGTGGGAACTGAATGGAAGACAATGCTACCAACTTCAGCTTAGAACAGAAAAGAAGATCCAAGTGTCAGGGAGTGGCTGAGTTCTGTTCCAATAAGTAGATGTGAAGGGCTCATCCTTCATCCACAGTGCAGGTTCTCCACAGACGCTATTGCAAACCAGGTCTGAAGCTCAGGAAATAGATATTAGTTGGTGTAAAGCATTTGAAACCCAACCCTACATCATGAAGGAAAACACAGATAGTCATGCAATTGATTTCTCAGAAGTGTCAGGTACAGGAGGAAGACCCCAATGTAGAGATGAAGAACAGACCAAAAGTGTCAGAGAGAGGCTGAGGGTGTTCAAGAGAAAACAGTTGGTGCATAGAAATCATCAGAATAAAATAATTTCAATAATCAACACCAGTAGACGGAACAGAAAGGAAGTTGCAATGAGCAGATGTTTGCTATTTTCAGTTCCAATAAATTCAGCACATACCATGGAGTATCTATGTCTTGGTTCGGTTTCCTGTTGCTGTGACAAAATACCCTGACAAAAGCAACCCAAGGGAGAAAGGATCTATTTAGCTCACAATTCTAGGTGACAGTCCATCACTGCCGGGAACCTAAAGCTGTCAGAACCTAGAGCAGCTAGTCACACTATACCCACAGGCAAGAGCAGAAAGCAATGAATTAATGCACACATGCTAGTGTTCAGCTTGCTTTCTCTACTCCTGTACAGTGCAGGATTACCTACATAGGGAATGATACCACCCACAGTGGACAGGGATTCCTAACAATCAAGATAATCCTCCACAGACATGTGCACTGGCCAAGCTAATCTAAACCATCCCTTACTGAGTCTCCTTTCCCAGTCAATTCTACAGTGTGTTAAGTTGACAATTAAAATTAATCTATAAGAACAAAGAAATACCAAATGATAAAATGCAAAAGTCAGTGACTCTCAAACTTCTATATGTATAAATGTTCAAGTAGAAATGTATGGCCCACTCTTAGAGACTTGGATGCCATGAGCCTTTGGGAGAGCCTGGGATTTTAAATGTCTAACCAGCATCAAATATATTTAGGAAAAGTCAAGACCAAAAATATGCTCTTGGAAATACTGTGAAATGTGTCTCACTTTAAGTCAAAATGGGGAACAATATTAGCAAAGCTATTTTAATAATAAAAGTATTTTTCCAGGGGTTCCCTACGACAGGTTTTCTTTGAAGGCTACATTTATGACTGGTTTACTCTCCGAGTAACTTGAACTTCATAGCATTGGTGAGGATCCTAAAAATAAGATCAGCAGTTCTTGCAGGCATGAGACTAACCAGAACATTTAAGAAAAGATGTCTACAGCTCCCTGCATCTACCCTGCTGCCCACTGCATCACTGTGCCACTCCAGGACACACTGAAAAGAGAAGAATCCAAAAATGGATCAGGGCTTCTCAGCAGACTCTGTGCTTCATCCAGGTGTGGAAGCAGCTAAAAAGCTTACCGCTGATCCAACATCAATTCCAATTCCTTAGTAACCCCTGAACGACAAGCATCTGCTGGAAGAATTGTGCCAGGGCTACCAAGAAAAGGCCCACATGCCTTCCTGCCAAAGAGGAAGTTTAAGATTCCTGGATGTCAGCAGAGCCTGCGCTAGAGACCTTGGTCCCACTGTGAGTTTTCAAAGTAAATATTATTACAATGATGTACAGTTGTAGCTGCCTGATTAATCGAGCAGCTGAAGCACTCAGGTGGATCCGAGGGCATCCTAATGTAAGCACGGGATCTGTAATTGCCACTATCAGCTCCAAGAGGCTTCTTAAATCAATCAGCAAGGATTTGCCACTGGTGTTGTGACAACAAGAGGAGCCCAGGAAGAATTAGTCCTCAGCTCTGAAACTGGAAAATTCAGCAAACCTGTACTTAAGTCTGTGCCAAACAGAGGGCTGTCTAGCTGGTGGAGATTATTAAGGGAAATGACAGCCTCACATGTAACATAAAGGGCTGGTAGTCACCGTCACTCAAAACTCTCATAGCACCAGAGGTAAAGGTGACCAGGGTTACACCTGTTCCTGACCGTTTGTTCTCTCCTGCTGTATTAATTTCCAACCAAGGTTAGCAATGGCTAGTAAGTCAAGAAGATGGTCGCCAAAAGAAAATGAAGATGGATCACTGGGAGGAACATGGCAAGCACCACGCTACAGGGGTTCTTCTTTGCCGTTTCATTTTATTTGGTTTTTTTTTTCCTAGTTTATTTTTATCACCAAAGTAATATTCATAACAAAATTATTATATACACTTGGATCACCAAATATTCAAAACACAATTTTCACATATACTTTGTGTGATGGTTGGCATTCATTATTACTTCGACAGAATTTAGAATCGCCTGGTGGCAGGCCTTTAGACATGCCTGTAGGAGATTATCTTTGTGGCATTGGTTGAAGTGGGAAGACCTGGCCTCTATGGGTGGCACCATCCCCTAAACTATCTAACTAGAGAATGGGCTGAACAGCAGCCTGCATTTGCCACATTCTGCCTCCTGACTGTGATGTACCCACCTACTTCAGGCTCCCTCTGCCTTGATCGACTTATTGTGATAGGCTAGACCTTGGTGTTGTGTAAAACAATTGGTTATTGTTTCATATCCATACCTATTGCTATGCTCCTCACAAATATGAAAGAACTAGGATGAGACTAGATGTTCAGCAACAGGTGAATAATTACTGAAAATGTGACACACACACACACACACACACACACACACACGGGTATTATAAAATTGACAGGGACTTGGATACCACACGTTCTCCCACATATGAGGATCCAAACTTTGATTTTTAGGTGTGCATGTGGGGGGGGGATGAATGTGGTTCAAGGGCAGGAAACTAGAAAGAAAACCATGAGGGGGGAAGAGAGGCCTTGGGTGGGGGGTGATAAAACAAATGTGCTATGAAGGTGGAGGGGGAACGCTAGAGCATGCAGGCAGGGAGAGGAGGGGGAAGAACAGGCAGTAAACACAATGACCCAAGTGACTGTATAAAGAAAATGCCATAATGAAACCTGTTCCTTTGTTTGCTGTTATAAAAAGTATCAAGTGTAACAGCCGAGTTTGTCTAATTGTCCATCAAGTTCAAAAGCAGATCCAGAAGAGATTCTCAAAGACACTGTAACAGGCACAGAGAGGCTGCTCTGGCTGGGGAGCATGAGCTTCTCACAAAGTTCTACAATGTAGCTCAAAGCAGGATGGAAACCTGGCGCTCTCTTCCTTTTGTCTGCCTCCTTGGCTGCACAGCCAGGAGAATCACTGAGCAGTGACTGTCTGTCTAACCCAGCTCTACCAGCAAGGGGTAAAAATACGTCACTGTCCTAACCCTGCACCCATCTTGGATTCTAGGAACTGTAGAGCTTCAGAGGGCAGACTGCCTTAGATGATTACCCCTGTGGCCGGGGTATGACTGGGCATAACTGATCTATCTTGTAGGACCAGATTGGTTCTCTTGAGAGATGACATAATGTAAAAGTAACTTTTATTAGCCAGATGTAATTGCCATCTTGAAAGCTTACTGCTAAGTAAGCTCACCCTTTCTAGTTCTTGCTGAACTCTGGCTGGCTAATTAAACTCAGATATTCTGGCTCAAACTCCTCTCCAAGCTGATTCAAACTGGCTCCTCTCAGCTTCTCACTGAATTGCTCTACTTGGACTCAAACTAACTCTGGATATTTGTTCTAATCATCTTCTTATTCTCTGGCTTCACCTGCCTCTGCTGACCTGCACTGAACTGCATGAACTCACGAACAAACTCAACCCACTGCATTGAACTCACTTCACTGACTCCCAAATTACTCACTCTCTCCCTGCACTGCTTCTCTTTCCTGTGCTGTTCTCATGAGTATTGGGCATATCCTACCTCTGATTTGCTCTGTCAAATCTTTCTCTGATTCATCACTTTGTCTGCTCCTCAATAGAAGTTGCTTTCAAACATGACTGCTTCCTTCTAGAAATTAACTTCACCTTCATTGTTAAGGTGTAAAAGCATGTACTAAGAGAGTGTCTGTATTCTAGCCAGAGGGGTTAAAGGTGTGTGGCATATTGCTGGATTAAAATTCCTCTACACATTGATTGATACAGACTTCTTCAGACCCCTATAGAACCAGAACTGAGAAATTATTCAACCAGGTCATGCATACCTCTGTCCCAGTTCTTTCTCTACACAAACCTAAAGCTAAAGATGAACTTGTGGGTGAATCTCCTCATTTGTGGCTCATTCACGTTCTCTTCTCTCTGTTTTATGTCATTCATCTCATTCATTCACACATTGCTGTGGGTAATAACAGCCTCTGAGGGCAGGGAGAGATCTGGTTACACCTGAGTGAACTGAAGAATGAATGCTGGGGACTGGGAAATAGCTCACCAGTTGAGAGCATTGGTTACTCTTCCACAGGACCCAGGTTCAATTCCCAGCACCCATATGTGGCTCACAATTATCTCTAACTCCAGTTCCAAGGACTGTGATACATTTTGATGCAGTCTGTGTAAAGGTGTGAAAACAGAGAAAGCAGCAAAGAACACATTTTCAGTGTGTGGTTTTTCATAGTCAGGAGAGGTGAGGCTGGAAACAGAGGCAGGGTTTGGCCACCCAGTAGTTATCAAGATCGATATATGCATGAGAATAGCACTCACCAAATCCCCTTGGGGTGCTTGTCTGTCCACTTGGAATTTATTTGGCCCCAGTCCTATCTTGCTACTCTTCAGCCAGGGATTCCAGGCCCCTCACATCTTCCCATTGCAATAGTCATCGAAGTTAGTTATATGATATTATCTGGCTGCTCCAGTGACTTGCAGGATTCATCAGACCTCCTATTACCTTCTTTGCCACTGTCTTACAAACATAGGACAAATCCCTGAGCTAGAGTGAGCCCTGCTTAGGCATGATTAAATGTAGAATGCATCTTCCCACTAATGAGATCTCCCCATCATCGGATCTATAGAGCAGAAAGCAGAGTCCCTTTGGAGAAACACTGTGGAGGAGAATAGGCCCTAGGAACCTCACTCAACCTCCAAAACACAGCAGGGCACTGCAGCTCACCCAACCTGCACATCTTCTCAAACAGAGCCATCATGCTAGACCCACTCTCATTCATAGGGTTGGCGATTTTCATATGATAGGCTAGAATCTCATAGTCCCACAGAGGGGCCTTTTTTACTATGAAGATAAAAGAAAAACTTCAAAACCCACTCACAGTTCTGTGGTCCTACCTAGTATATCCTAAGAGAAGCAGGTGATGTGTCCCTAAAAGACACCATTAGCTATGAAAATACACCCAGAATATATTCTGTGTCTTTGACCTGGGTCTCTTCTCCTCCGTCTCCTCCTTCTCCTCCGTCTCCTCCGTCTCCTCCGTCTCCTCCGTCTCCTCCTTCTCCTCCGTCTCCTCCGTCTCCTCCGTCTCCTCCGTCTCCTCCTTCTCCTCCATCTCCTCCGTCTCCTCCTTCTCCAACCCCCTTTCTCCTCCTCTTCCACCACCTCCTCTTCTTCCTCCTCCTTCTTCTATATCTATCATTTGTAGGTTTCCCCTTCCTACAGTGTTTGCGGTAGACTGTAACCAACACAGAGACCCACAACTAGTCCAGATGCAGAGAATAAGTGACCACAGAACCCTGAGCAGTAACTGGAATACCTATACAACATTCCGCCTCAAAAGCTCAGAGATCACTGAGGAAGAGGAGGTAGAAGAGGTGTGAGGGGCAGAGGCAATGAATGACTACAAGGAAAAAATGTCTTCAGGACACCGCAGCACAAATGTGAACTTACAGGGGTTACAACAGCACATGCAAGAACCTGTACAAGCCCAAGCCAGATGAAATCCTCACGCAAAGATAGAAGTTGGGCATAGAACCTTACACCTGGCCATGAAGCTGTAGGCAATTGTGCATTGCTTGGAGAGGGAAAGACAGTTTTCTCTAAGAATGTAGCTCTACTGAGACAACCATGCTCCAGTGGAAGACCACTGTCTTAGTTAGGGTTACTATTGCTGCAATGAAATACCAAGACCAAAAAGCTTAAGAAGGAAAGGGTTTATTCAGCTTACACTTCTATATCATAGTCCATCACTGAAGGAAGCCAGGACAGGAACTCAAACAGGACAGGAACCTCGGGGTAATAACTGATGCAAAGGCCATGGAGGGGTGCTGCTTACTGGCTTGCTTCACATGGCTTCCTTGGCCTGCTTTCTTATAGAACCCAGGACCACCAGCCTAGGAATGGTACCTCCCACAGTGGGCAGGGCCCTCTTCAATCAATTAAGAAAATGCCTTACAACTGGATCTTATGAAGGTATTTTCTTAATTGAGGATCCCTCCTTTCAGAAAATTCTAACTTGTGTCAAGTTGACATAAAACTATTCAGCACACACACTCACACACACACACACATACACACATCAAAGACTTTGGTGCAGAACAAATTAGTCACACTGAGTTTTTTGTAGGGAAATGGAGTGAATCTGGGAAGAGTGAGGGGTGGATATGATCAAAGTAGGTTGCACAAAACTTTCAAACAACTAAAAAAATTAAAGAAAATACATACAGTCATATATTAGAGGAGAGGATTCTGCTTCCTGGACAAGCAAACCTTCCCTCGGTGAGTCTCCAGGATTTGGATGTAAAGAGATCGATGTTGCGCATTTACAGGTTTCAAATGCCCAGAAAGACCTTCTATTCCTAAAGTCAAGCCCTTGAGACTAGCTGGGAGGCCTCCCATGGCAAGGAGCCAAGGCATCTCTTCAATGCCTGGCAGATTCAGAGGGCTGGAGGCAGAGGAAAGCCACGATTAGAGTAATTTCATCTATGTGTTTCCAGAGATTAATTATATTTATTGCTTCTGACACCAGTCAGGAAGAGCAAGCATCTTTTGTGAGCCTCACAACACAAGTTGAAAAGCATGACTCCTAATGGCTGATTTTGTTTTATTATGTCTGACTAGAAGCCAAAGGTAGACAGCACTTAGAGCTGTCTGTGGAAATTAAGGTTTGAAAGAAACACAGATGGATCCCCTCCGACTTCCTACTGGCACCTGCACATGCTATCCACCCCCATCCATTTATATATGAGCCAAAGAGGGATGAGAGGGAGCCCAACACCTCCAGAGTTCCTGGTGCATGCAGCTGCCACATCCAAAGCATGCTACTAGGTATTTCTGGGTCCCCACATATGATAAGACAAGGCTCCCTGCTCCCCAAGGATGCACAGGGATGAATTAGAGTCTACCAGACATTGCCCCTAAAGATGACATTATGTGACATAGGACAGATAAGATGATCGTGGAATGAGATTACATCCATCAGGAAGGAAATGTGTGCTCTAGCTGAGACATTCATAAAAGGAGGGGCAGACAGACAGCATGAATCTCTTAGGCAGGTGCAAATAGAAACTGGATTCTGGCTGAGAATACCAGAAAACAAAGAAAAGAAACTGAGGGGCAGAGGGAAGAATGTTTGTTCCCACAATCTTTGGACAGTGACAGCATGTGTTGCTATGGGGAAGACACCGTGATACAAGACAGGTGAAGACCTTGGATGCTACCAGAGCCCCAACAAACCTTTCATGGTAAGGAGCACTGGTGGCCTTGAGCACAGGAGTGAGTGATCAGGTCTACACTGAGTGGGGATGAATAAAGAGAGGGCATCTGGTATGCTGGGCCATTGGATCCTTTGGACTTGCCTTTCCTGGGCAGGTTATAAACCGCTGATCAAGACAGAGTGAGCCATGGTGCAGAATTCAATAGTGCTTAAGACTTACAGACTTTGCCATCTTGGTATGCCTAATCAGCTGGCCTGTGATCCTCACAATCATCTGAAAATCTTCCAGAAAGATGAAGTATCTAGAGGTACAAACCATGAAGACATGGCATCAGACAAAAGGACAGCCCACCAGGGAGACACTTGCCAGCTACAGACTCGCCTGTTCATATGCTCCCTAAATACATACATGAATATGCCATAACACACACATACCACAATATTCAGCATACAGCATATAAAACATATATACATACCACTAACCTGCACACTATACACACATATCCCACATATACACACAACGCATACACACACATCACACATATATTCATACCACATACATATGCACATATCACATACACACCACACACAATATATAGATACTGATATAGATTAGATATAAATTTAGATATGTATCACAAATACTCAGCATATAGCACACACAACATATACACACCACACACACTTGCAAAACACACATATATCATACTACACACATAACCACTAACATACAAACAACGTAAAACACACACATGCACACAAAATACACAACACATATACATCATGCACACACAGACAATATACACAACAAATATACACCATACACACAACAAAAAGGGTATATCTTTAAAAGATATAAAATCCTTGCAGGGTTAATTTTACTGAAAATTGTTCTTGGTTCTTCAGCTTTAAGTCCCTGGTGGCACAGAACAGGGAGGGAACCTTCTAAAGCCACCTAAAAAAGAGGTCACAACCCAAGTTCCACTCTGCTGATGAAATCCCAGCTCACCTGTCTCCGTTGGTTCACTTTGAAAGCAGCACTCTGAAGCTACTAAAGAAACCTAATACAAAATAATGATGATTTCATGGATTTTTATTTGATTTTAAGGGGACAAGAATGATGATGGGAGAAGGGACCCAGGTCCCAGTTAGTGATGCAGATCGCATGGCAGATGTGCACATGAACAAGAATGAATGCATGTGCACATGAACATGGCAGATGTGCACATGAACATGAATGAACGCATGTGCACATGAACATGGCAGATGTGCACATGAACATG
>JADRCH010000269.1:2463638-2475634 GCA_019843965.1 Rhynchomys soricoides
TGCACATGAACATGGCAGATGTGTACATGAACATGAATGAAACAGAATATCTTCTACTCTGGGTTGTCAGCGTGTCCTCTCTTTAACTCAAACAAAAGTTTGTGTCTTCTTTCTCCTGCATGTTTTCTGGGTCTTACTCAACTTCATGCTGCCAAGTCTAAATCCTTAACTATCAAAAAGGTTTCTACTGTGTACTTGAAAAAATACAACTCAAAATATGTAATAAAACTATGCCATAAAACTACAGATGTTAGCACAAATGTGCTCGGTGGGAACATTAATAACTGTGTAAATATTTTAATGTTTTATTTTAATAGAATTTTAAACCCTGAAACAGAAAGAATTTAGAATTCCTTTCCATCTCCCATTTCCCAAACACTACCATTCATCACGTAGGTGTGTTTGGATACGTACAGAGGCTAGAGACTAAACACTGAACACTGTATCTGCCAAAGAATTCTCTTAGAAAACCAGTTTCCTTATCAAAGTAAGACAAGGAACACTGTTCATACCTTACACAGGCTTCATTCAAACTTCATCAACTGGTCAATGTTCAATTAAAGCAAAAAGAAAAAAAGAGAGAGGGAAAAATCCCAGATCCCATGTGGCCCATATCAGCTGGGAACTCACAACCATCCCCCACCCCCAGCTTCCCAAATGCTAGGGTTGCAGGCAAACCCCATCATGCCAGCAGCTGGTTTTGACTGAGACTTGTATCGGTACTTGAACCCTATGGTATGAATAGATGTTTTTTTCCCGTGTGTGTGTGTGTGTGTGTGTGTGTGTGTGTGTGTGTGTAAATGCATATATATATATGATCATACCTGTGTATACAGCCATTGCTGATGAGTACTCAGAGGCACGCTGCTCTAAGCACACACTTCTGTTCATATTTAACTGCTTACTTTCAATTACCACTTTCAAATACCTGGGAATGAATTGCCTGGGCCATGTGGTAATTCTATATTTCCCTTTCTGAGGAACAACCAAACTACCATTGTACGCTTGTTAGTGCCTACTATGTTCAAGCACTCTTTTGCACAGAATAGTGTGAATACCCATGCTCCAGCATCCCAGCTCCTTAGCTAACTGACTGTGACAACCATTTTCCTAAATGAAAGGCAGAGTTATCATTCCTATGGGTATTTATTTGGCTTTACATAAAATGAGTACTAGACTAAGTCATCATAATGGATCCCCAAATTTCAAACAGCTTTTTCCCTCTAAATATTCATAATTTAAGTGCCTGTAGGTAAATAAACCTATTTTCTCAATTAGTGCTGCCATCCTTCAAGTAGGTCAAATTTGTCTACAGCATCAAATGGATAAAATACATCTCGAGATCATGCACATTCCTATGATCTAATGCAAAAGACAGAGAGCCTGAGCTTGGCCAAACCACTACAATGGATTCAGAACTAACTAAAGCCAGGTTAGACAAACAAAGACGAGTGATCTGAAGGCAGAGTGATCAGCTGAGCTCACAGATGGGAAGAAGACAGAATCAGCTTCTGCAGCATCAGGCCAGAGCACAGAGGAGACTGGACAGAGTGCGGGTGAGTAGGAGAGAGTTGTCAGCTGTGGATGGGTCGGGAGGCACGCGAGTCTCCCAGCGTGCCAGTGTTTCCCGTGGTTAACTACTCGCTGACAGCCAGTAAATTCCTCAAACAGTTTTCAGTGGGAAATGATTCTACCCACCCTTACAAATACAAGACTGTACTTCTCTGAGTCCTCTGGGAAGACACCACCGTGTATGTAAACACACATGCCAAACACAAATGTTCCTAGTTTCAAGTGAGACAAATAACTAAAGGCCCTCTCTTTCTTCTCTCTCTCTACCTCTCTCTTTCTCTCTCTCTCTTCTCTCCTGTCTCCTCTCTCTCTTTCATCTCTGGCTCTCATCTCTCTTTTCTCTCCCTCTCTCTTCCTCTCCACTCTTGTTCTTTCTGGTTAGATGATGCAAAAACTATTCCAAGGGCTGAGGTGATTGTCTAACAGGTGACTGAATTATAGACATGGCAAAAGAGAGAGACTCTGAAAGTCTGCTCAAGATCAGTGACTTTGGAGTCAGGCACATAGCACTTCAAGCCTTCCCCACCCCCCAATTCTGTGTTCTCTGAAAGCATCAGTAATTTCATCAGGGGGTGTGGGGAGCCGCCTGAGCACCCACATTCGCCATTACAAGATGGCGCCTACATCCGGCCGAGGACAAGTTGTAAACAGGCTAGTGCGCATGCACCTGGTAATTTTCCACCTCAGAGTCTCAGCCTCTCTCGTGGCGGCATCTGGCCTGGTGTGCGGGAGCCAATGGAGAAGCTCCATGTCCCAGGCAAGCGCTGTGACCTATATAAGGGACGGGTGTTCTATTGTTCGGGGTCTCCACTCTGGCAAGCTTATGCTCTCCCTCTCAAGATGCATTAAAGCTTTACTGCAGAAGGATCCTATGTGTGCCGCGTCGTTCTTGCTGGCGAGACCGTAGCGCGGGACAAGGGGGTGTGGTGCTGGTAGAAATAACACCACCTACCAGCTATCAAGTAGGCTTCAGTGAGCCCGTGTCGAACCAAATATTTTCAAAGTGTCAGTAGTTTGGAGAAATATTTTTAAAATAATATTTCACAGTGTTTGAGCAGCATGGGGGTTGGTTTTATGATAACTTTTAAATACTTTGCACTGAATGGTAGAACCTTTGCTGAGGTTGCTCAAGAAAGAAGCCACTCTCGCTGTTTGGTGTCCTCCCGTCTGTGTACAAAATATCCAGGCTGTTTCTCAAACTTTCCCCCACTGCTCATGCCTTCCTCTGTTGTGGACTTGAAGGGCATGTCCTTTGTGGGTAGAGCTTCTCTGACTATCAACAGACACTAAAAGACACCACGGAGACTGGTTTTAGTGAAAGCAAGTACCATGGCTCTGTGCGTGAAGACCGTTGAAGAATAGAGTACTTCTCTCACCAGCAGTCAAGTGACACACTGAAGAATTTCTCTCCTTATAGACTTAGGACAAGATCCCTGCAGCTAATCAAACTGTGCTCTCCCTGGACGGGGGTGGGGGTGGGGGGTGGGGTAGGAATGTTTGATGCTCAGCTAGGTTGTAATTGTTTACTTCAAAGCCTGTATTCCCAGCCTGTGTATTGATTGTGGCTTACAAACTATAAATTCCAGGAGCAAATGTTGTAGAAACCTGTCCTCTGTGCATGATGTGGCAATTTCCCTGTTGAATTATGATAACCTACAGGAGTCCCATGCAAGACTGGGCTCATTGGTGTTCTGTTGGGCACCAAGAAAGGGCACATCGGACTGTGTACCATCTAGGGTATCACTGGGAGGCACCAGCCTTTCCCAAGGATATTCAAACGGTCAACATCTTCTAGAGGCATAGAGCCTGTTATTTGGTGGTATAACCATCTACAAGTTACCATCACTTTATAAGAAAGTACAACCTAAATAAACTTACTAGTCCCCAACTTAGACATAGGTGGGAGCGTGTCTGTGGTCTTTCATTGGTGCCCTACCTGAGGCAAATAGATGTAAAGCCTCATCTCTCCGAGAAGAGTTCACAGGATACCATCTGATATTTTGTAGTAAAGTCTTATTATGTGAGTTCTCTCCCAGGTTAGCCTTTTCTACTGCCTGTGAATCTCACTGTCACCCCTTCCCTCAGGTTGGCTGGTATCCTCACAAACAGAACAGCCCCTTTTATAGCTCAGAAGCAATCTCCCTCAGCCTTGCCTTGGGATATCCGAGGACACAAAGCAGGGGCTTGTGACCTGTTACAGAAAGCATGTGATGATTCAGGAGGAAAATGAAGGGGAGACACGAGTTTAGTATCACTTAACTGAGTGATGTGACCAGATCTGCTCCAGGATCTGCTTCCTGGCTGAGACAATGGAAGTACATCTGCCAGGATCAAAGGAACGAAGTCTGCCGGGATCTGGAAAGACCCCACTCGAGCGCTTTTCCGCTTTCATAATTGCTTCTTCACTGACAAAGAAAATAAAAGACATGAAGGTGGACCTTTCCCCCACATAAATGTCTGTGTTTAAAATAAATCTCTCAAAACTCAACAAAGTGAGCAGATCATCCTGCAGAGTTTGGCCCTTTCCCAAAAAGCTATCATCCAGTTCCTCCTGGTGATGGGGGACCGTTTATCTTCAAAGCTCTGCTCTCGGCAATGTAAGAGCAGCACTGCGAGCAGCACCAGCAGTCTAAACTGCGGTCTCTCAGAAAAGCGCAAACCCTGTGTCTGACCTCGCCTACTGAGCTCACAAGACTGAGGACACGTTCACAACCCAAATCCCATGAAATCTACAGGGCACTGCCGTGCATCCAGACTTCTCTCATCCTTTCTGAAGCACTGAGAAAGCTCGCCTGTACTCCTCCACCTCTACCAGAACTATCTACCTCCAGCCTGGCTCGGCTCCCCTCATCTCTCTTGATGCCCTAAAACTGAAATCTTTACTCCTCTGATGCTTTCTGGCCTTGACAAAAAAAACAAAACAAAAAAAACAAACAAAAAAAAACACAACAACAACAACAACAAAGGCTTCCAAGGGCGGCTAATACACAATAGGTGCTGACCTAAGGGTTAAGAATTCACACTCCCAGATGATAATCATCAGTGTATTGTTCTGGAAAATTAAATACACCTGGGCCAAGTTCCTCCAGGCTGTACTCTTTAGAGATGATTCAAATTCTTAAAATTAAAAAATAAAAATAAAAAAGGAGAAATGGCCCAAGAATGTGAACTTCATTTCTCACATATATTTTCCTAGGTGTCTGTCTGTCTGTCTGTCTACTGTCACTATATATTTTGGGTTTTCTCCACAATTTTACCAGCCCTGTCCTCTTTTAGCATATGAGACCATTTTTGGCATTCTGTATCCTTCTCTTCTCTTAGGGCAGCATCACATGGCGGTGCAATACATCATCTTAGATGGATTGTAGCATCAGTCTTGGACTAACCAGTTTGCACAGAGCTCCAGAGGCAAGGATGAGCAACCCATGGCTAACTTGGAAGGTGGACACATTTATTCAAAAATGTTCATCTCCTTCTCGCTCTGTGCTGAGCACAGTGTTCCCATCTCAGCTCTAAGAAACTGATCAGAACGTTCTCATCAAGGAGGATCTTGCATCTGTTAGAAATGGTAGACTAGAATAGGAGTGGACACAGGCTCTGCCAGTAGAATGGGTGTAGGTTTAACAAGGAAGACCGGATGGGAGAAGACACAGTAAGTCCTTCATGAGGAGAGGTGCAGAGGCCAAAAAGCATAGACACAGAGAAGGACAAAGAGTCAGGGAGACACAAAGGTCTCAAGGAGACCCTGAGCCAATAAGACTAGAGGAAAACATGACATACAGACACATCACCTGAGAGTCCGCTGTAAAAGTTAGGCAGTTAGGCATGCTGTGCCCATATGCTGTGTTCATAATGCCATAGAAAGAGGAAAAACTACAGTGTGTGCTCTCTACCCTTTAGGAGGCTCAACAGGAAACAACATCCCCCCCGCCCCCCGTGGCTATGGATGTAGGACCATTTTCAGTTGAAGATAAGTCGTAGGAAACTTCCAGAAGGAACGTGGTGAACAATGCCTCAAAGGATGAGCAGAACATACACCGGGGGTTGTGGGAAGGGGTGCCCTTGGCCAGAGCACAGGTTGAAGTCAGAAAGCATGTGTAGCACATTCTAGAAACACATACGATCTGTTGCTGCTGACCCACACTGACTAGAGACATGGAGCACAATTTGGTCTAGCACAAAGCTATAGCATCAAAAACAGCATGGTGCTGGGAAACTGAACCAACCAGTGGGACAGAACAGGGAACTGAGACTTGAACTCTGACCTTCTAAAGCCAACTGGGCACCAGAAAACTGCCAAGAGCATTCATTGGAGAAAGGAAACTAGAAATAACAGACAGGGAATGTCACTGGTTCCTTAATTTTTACAACACACACAAAAAAAGCCAAAATGAGCTAAATACTTCAATGCACCACCAGAAGGTGTCAAAATTACCAAGAAAATATAGACAGCATAATTGAGCATGAGGGGATAGGCGAGGAATCTGTATGTAACTCCAAGAATACGGAAAGAAAAGCAAAGATAGATGCAGAATTTCATTGTAGCGGAAGGTTTCTGGACAGGACAGGTGACAGGAAGAAAAACTACTCAATGGAAGAAAATGCTCATAGACTATATGTCTGACAAGGGGCTAATTTCCACAGTAGATAGAGACCTCTATTCAACAGCAAAAGAAGGATGGTCTGATGGAAACAGACGGTGGACAATAAACAGACATTGCTCAAAACATGGCATAAAAACAGCCAACAGACACATAAAATCAGCATCACAAAGCACTAGAGAAAGCTATAGCAAAACCACAAAGAAGTATCATGTCATTCCGGTTAGGATGACGCCATGAAGAACATCACAAGGTGGTGGGTGCTGGCAAGTCTGTGAGGATGGAGCCATCCACTGATACTGCACACACTGACATCTGCACGGCCATAATGCAAACCAACATGGCAAGTCTGTCAAAACTTTTAAGTAAGAGCTATGTTATAATCAAGCAACCTGCTGTCGGAAATGGATTCTGTTTACTGAAAGACCTCTGAGGGCTCATTTTCTTTGTGGTACTATTCACAAGAGCCAAAAGTTGAAAATAACTGTCAACCATCCAATGAATTGATGAAGAAAATATGGTGTGTGTACAAACTTAAATATTATTCAGCCTTAGGAAATGATTGATTCTCATCGTTTGTGATGACATGCATGGAACTAGAGGGCTTGTGCTGAAGAAAACAATCCAGGTACAAAGAGACAAACACTGAGTGATCTCGTCACATGTGGGATCCAGAAGAGCTGATTTTTTAGGAAATTGAGCAGTGGTAACCAAAGGCTGAAGAGAGCAGATGAGGGAGGAGAAGAAAGAAGTCTGTCAAATTACATTGAGATATGACAGTTAAGTTCTGGTGATGGACCACAGTGTAGGGTGACTGTAGGATGCTATCCTCGCCTCAAGGAAGTGATTGGTGTTTTAAAAACATACGTGTGTGTCCTGATTTGAACATGACAGAGTGCATATGAAGACATATCAAAACATACCTGTGTGTCTTGTATTAAACATGATATAGCACATATGAACACATATCAAAACATATACATGTCCCGATTTAAACATGACAGAACACATATACACATCTATCAAAACATCACTTGGTACCCCAGAAATATGAACAAATTTATTTGTAAATAAAATTTCAAAAAGAAAAAACATGAAACAGCTCTAGGCTTTATAGCAAGACATTTCCTCTCTCAGAGTCTCTGGTACTTGTAGGAATAATCTCTTCCATAGTGTGTGGAAGCATCACCTGTCAATAAAAATCTGCTGGTCAATAAGCTGAGGCAGGATTAGAAGGTAGGACTTCCGGAGAGTGAGGAACCCTGGGAAAGAGTCAGACGCTGGAAGATTTACCACCCAGACTTGGGGGGCAGGGAAAGATATTGGACATACGAAACTGAAGTGAGGTAACTAGCCGTGTAGAGGACTTAGATTAGTCCAAACAGGATAATTGAGTTATGAGCTAGTTGGGGAACAAACAAGGCCATACACATTGTAAGTAAGAGTAAGGCTCTGTGTCATTATTCAGGAACTGGGGCAGTCTTAGAAAAACCCAAAGGGTTAAAATTTCTCTCTTGTATCAAATGATTCTGTCCTTGCATGGCTGTAAGCCCCTCCCATGGGACTCAGTGCTTGTGTGAGATTATAAGCCATTATATATAAAAATACAGCCTGCTCAGTTCACACTTGTGATTATGTTTTCAGGCTGACCATTTAGTTATTGGATAGCTGGTTGCCGTGCACTTCCCTGGTGAAGACTACTACCTCCATCTGGCATACCTTAGTTGCCTGTAGTTCTTTATCTAGGGCTGGGGCCTTGTAAGCTCTCCCACTTCCTGTTAGCATGTCTACTGGTAGCATCCTTGTTCATACCATGCTTAGGCCTCTATGTGGGTGAAACTTCATGGTTACAGCACTCTGCTATTACAATCTCATGGCAAGCTCCCTGGCTCTTAGTCATTCTGACCCTTCTTCCTCAGAGATCCCTGAGCCTCAGCTCCTGGAATTGGGTTGTAGGCGTGGCCTCTGGGCTGGTTCCACAACTCCTCATTTTGATTGGTTGTGGTTCTCTGTGCGGGTCCCTATCTCTTGATGGAGGAGATTCACAGGAAAGTGAAGCACTGCAGGAAGCTAATGCCAGTTAGGAAAGAAAATGGTCTCCAGGCTTATGTGGCATCATTCATCCTCAAATCTACACTCTGCATGCTGCCTCTCCAGAAAGACTTTGGACACTGCCCACTGACAGGTTCATGGACATAGAGAACGCTGGTACAGCGTATGCCAACCAGCCTTTTGAGAGAGGTTCCCACTGGGCCTGTCCCTAACCTTCCTCTATGGTGGTCATCATTAGCCAAAGGACACACATGATAGGGAGAGGGCAAAAGTGGGTTGTTAGTCATGTGACTGTGTGACCTGCTCCCCTGGGAAATGGCTCTGCTTGGGGGGAGGGAACCTCCCAGGAGACAGCAGACTTATATCCCACTGCCTTTTATTCTAGAGAACAGAATACTACTACTGCTGCCCTTTATTCTAGAGAACTACTTCCCCTGCATGTTACAGTACCTAAAGTCCCATACATCAAAGCAGCATGACATGGCCATGGTGCAAAGGCTCCGGGGCAACTTGGACTCTACAGGTCTCCTTGACAGAGAGAAGTCCAACCAGGGGACCCAGAAGGTTGAGTTCAATGCATCCAATCAAGGGTTGGAAAATCAGGAGAAAGTTGGTGGGAGAGTATTTGAAGCTTCTAAGCATCCCTGTGTGTAGCCTTTTGGGGTAAGAGAAAAGTAACTGCTTTGGTTTGAACCTTACCTCTGCCCCTTCCCAGCTGGGCCACCTGAACAAATAACTCACCTGCCTGTGTCCCAGTTCCCCCACTGTAAAATGGGGATAAATATCATAGCTCGGGAGGTTAGGGCTAAAAGAGGTTCGTCTCAATTAAGGGTCTTAGACATAACCCATGTTTGCCAGTACTGGTTTTTACTTTTCACTCTTTTGTGTTTGGCAGTGCATGTGAATGTGGGTGCATACGTGTGTGCAGGAGGCATGTGTGCGCATGTGTGAAGGCTGGAGGTCAACATCATGTTTCACTCCTCAGGAGCCATCTACCCTGGCTTTTAAAACAGAGTCTTTCACTGGGACTTAGGCTTGCCAATTACACTAGGCTCTCTGGCCAGCAAGCCCTGGAATCTTTGGGTCTCCACCTCTCCAGCCCTGGGACTGCAGGTGCACATCCCTCAGCTCATTCACATGGTTTCTGGGGATCAAACACAAGTCCTCATGCTTGCACTAAGCCATCTCCCTTTGTGATGTCTAGCTCTTTACTGCTTGATGTCACACACTTAGATATCACAGTAGATGCCATGAAGAGAGATGACATCATACAAGATGACATCATACATCCTTCCAAGCCCATGCTGGCCCAGGAGACAGTTCCTCTGACTAGTTCCTTCCTATGACTCATTGATATTCTTTCTCCCCCATACTCCCCAAAAAAGAAGAAAGACATAAGGAGGCAGAAATGCAGATTTTTAGAATTGATATCCTTAGCTTAGAGAGGTCAGGCAACTCCACTCATGCCAAGTACAGAAGTACAAGAGCCCTCTTGTGTTCTCCCATATTATTGGGATTCAAGTGCATTTCCACCCTTGATGTTGTGCAAAGCATTCTAGCTAAAGCAAGGTGGACCTGTGAACAGGAACCCTTCCCGCCTCTTCTACCACACTTTCTGAGGCTGCATTTTTTAAGAGACATTTGTCTTGATTTTCCATGCCAATTCTTCCACTACCTAAAAATTTACACAGAGAACACCTTTGTGAGGCCAGGCCTGCGACACAGGCAGAGCATAAAGAGGTCTTGTCAAGTGGAACAAGTTGATTCCTGTCCAAAAATCCTCTGACTTCGGTAATAGATTGAATTGGAAAAATGCAGCTGCTTCTAGTTGGAAATTCTACTGCGCCACTTCACAGAGCACCCTGCTTTCCACATGTGGAGATCTAGGCTTTGCACACTAGTCTGTATGCACAGGCATGCTGCTGAATGCTTCATGGATGGGGTATAGCCTGCATATCTCTGTTTAGCGGTGTCCTGCGCATTTGCAGTTCAGCAGTTTCCCTGCCTTCTGATGTGCCCTCAAAGTTTAATACGTTTCACGCAGCAATGCAGTGGGCCTCTCAGTAGAGTCAAGTCACACTGCATTGGCTCCCCTTGTGTTGCTTTAAAGAGAAGTAACTAAATGCTGGCAGGTCTGCACTGTGTCCAAGAGGAGCCACCAGACAGTCACTCTGGCTTCAGGAGTCTTGAAACACAGCAGTACAAACTTAGGTGTACTGGAAAATACACAGCAAACTCCAAAGCCTGGTACCAGGCTGTGGGCACAGCTCAGCAGCAGTGTAGCAGGAGAGAAAGATGTCAAGATTAACACAGGAAAGAAGCAAGTTAACTGGGAACCTTCCCACATGTCCCAGAGGCGCAGCATGCTGGAGAACCCACACTGGGCAAATGTGGGAGAGGTCCGTGCTATGAAGATCAGCTGTGAGCCAGGCACCTGGGGCACATAGCTTCTGAGCACAGCTCTCCCCAGATCACTGTTCATTCACATTCCCAGACAGTCTTCTTCCCTATAAACTGCCACTATTTCTATTGCTAAACAAGTAACTCCTGCCTCACATACACAAGGTCCTGAGATCTCTCCACCACCCTCACTAACAAGAAAACTACAGTTCTGAATAGACAAGGACTCATTAATAACTTCTCGCTGACATCATACATTAAAATGGTGATGTGGCTATAGTGGTTTAGATAAAGTATATTACTAAAATGTCACTTGTTTCTTTTTACCTTTTTAATATATCCACTAGCAAAATCTAAACTGCCCTCATGGCCATTACGCTTTTGTGGTAATGTGCTGACCTAGTATGCTAACATTGGCCCAGAAATCTGTTTTGGCAGCAGCAGGAGATTGGCACCCGTGCCATTCAGAGAGCCCAGAAGTTGCAGGCAGTGATCTGACCATGAGTCTGAACTCTTTAATGCTAACTTATACTCTGGTCTTCTTATTCAGTCCCCAGTCTCCTCATCAACACAGATATCATGGGTTAGACCTAGAAGGCTTAAAGCTTCAAATAGCCATGGATGGTGTGTCCACTGACCCTAGACATCAGGTCAGAAGAGATTCCCAGGGAATGGACCCAAGTCAACTCAGGTCAGTGACATCAGGGAAGTAGTCCTGGTCTTCACCCATGGACCTCAAGAGGATTCTGGAGGAATCACCTGCAGGTTTCCAGGGAAATGCAACTGGAGACAGTCAAACCACACTGAACATTATGCATAACAGCCTGCTTCCTGCTAGAAAACTGATGCACACATCATCAAGGAGCAAAGGCAGGCAGGCAAAGTCAGGCAGGCAGCCAGCACTGCTTTCTACTTTGGCCTCTTCATATCTGGGTCACATGAAATGGTTCCACCCATCCTGAAGGTGAGTCTTTCCCCATCAGTCAGTCCTCCCTATAAATGCCCACACAGACTTGCTCAGGGTCTGGTTTCTTGGTTGACTCCAGAGCCAATCAACCCGACACTCCAGATTAACCAACAATGTAACACACTCTAGAATGTGCACTGTTTACCCTTAGGACCAAGAGGTCAACTGGGAACTGTGATTTGTGGCCACTGCCCAGGATCACAATCAAGTACCAGACTATATACTACCAGTGTGGAAAAGAGCCATCTTTAAAGCCACTTCTATTCCATGTACACACACATGCATATTCCATGTGCACACATGTGCATACTCCATGTGCATGTCCATGTGCACACTCCATGTGTATACTCCATGTGAACACATGTGCATACTCCATGTGTACACATATGCATACTCCATGTGCA
>JADRCH010000269.1:2475644-2500193 GCA_019843965.1 Rhynchomys soricoides
ACACATGTGCATACTCCATGTGTACACATATGCATACTCCATGTGCATAGTCTGTGTGCACACTCCATGTGCATATTCCATGTGAACACATGTACATACTCCATGTGCACACATGTGCATGCTCCATGTTTATGCACCACTTTAAAGTAACAACAATAACTCCAAGCTGAACCACCATAAGCTGCATCCATAGGTTCCAGTGCTACTACTTCCTCATACAGAGCCACCATTTTAGTCACTTTGCTATTTAACAGGACTAAGGCCCCCAAGCACATGTGCTAGTAACTATTTAATAAACAGTTCTCATAAGGGAGATGCAATGAGTAATTCTTGCCTATTTCCCTAGTGTAAATATTGCCATGACAGTCCATCTCAAGCCAGGAATGTGTGGTCAAGAGCATGGATGCCATAGATGAAGATCACCAGGGAACATCTTAGGTAGGGACATAGTTACACAACAGAGTGCAGATAATGAGCTGAGGGAACTGTCTCACTAAGCACAGAAAGGCTTAGATGTCCTGCTTAAATTTCTACTGCCTCATGGGTGACCCACTGACCCACCCTGCTCTCAAGAGACTGCAGACTGAGCTTCCAAGCAGTCCAAATGTGGTTATTATAGACAATATATTATGATCATCTCTGACAACCCCAATTAGCAGGAAATATGAGTGGTGACAGCAACTAAGTTGAGACGTGTGCATAAAGAGAGATGTTGTATTTTGATAAACAGCCAAGATCTGGCAACACTCCAATTCAGCCCCCGAAATAACTTGTGGGTCCATTATGCCACATTCTCTTCTCATCCAACACTTATAAATAAATAAACAGCACAACCAACAAGTAAAGTTTGGAATCATTTGACTTTTTTATCCTAAATTTACATAGGAAGAAAGTGAAATATTAAAGTAGTTCATTTAACAAATTATATAATGTCAAATTTTGTGTTGCTGGTGGCAATGTTATCCTAACATTCAGAAGATGGCAGCAGGAGGATTGTGAGTTTGAAATGGTCTTCTTACTTTTCCTATTGTCTTCATTAAAAGCGCCAGGTTTCTCTTTAATGGCACTGATCTCTGTAATAATTACAGCTGCTCTGACATATGCACTCTCCTGTATGAACCATCAAACTAGCCCATACTTACAAAGCTTCATACTTTTTAGGTTCTACTTTTTGGTCTTTCTCACTGTATACTTGGATAAAAGCACTGAACAATAACCATTCCATAGCCTGAATCCTATGCTAACTTGAAATCTCCTTTTCCATTAGTCTCTATCTATGGGTATTCACAGGTTACGGCATGTGTGTAAAGATTACACAGCAATGCAATGGCCTGCTTAATGCTATTTAATTCAGCCTTGTACAAGTCCTCAAGACAGAAAATGGCCAGGATTTTGACAGAATGTAGCAAGAATGGCCTCTAGCACCATTCCAATAGAATTCTTTCTCCCTTCAGAAACCCTTGTAGTGAGGACATTTCTCTGAGCCTTTGGTTTTCTAAATTCTCATTAAAATATCCCATTAAGCTCTACCTAAATTATTCAAGGGCATTTCTAGCCAAAATTTCTAAAATCTTCCACATTTTACCTGGAAACCACTTCCAAAGTCCAAAAACCATATAATAAGCAACATGAGCAACAACCCCACTCCTGGTACCAATTTTCTGTGTTTGTTACTTTTCCAGTAGCTATTGTATAATGACTTGGCAAAGCCAACTGAAGAGAAGATGGGTTTGTTTTGGCTTACAGTTCAATGGTATAGTCAGTCTATCATCGTGATAGGAAAGACGTGATACCAGGAGTTTAAGGGGGATGGTCACATTGTGTCTGCATTCAGGAAGCAGGAAGTGATGAATATTAGCACTTAACCTGCTTTGTCTATTTTATTCAGCCTGGGACCCCAGCCCGAGATATGGTGCCACCCCTAATTTAATTGGATCTTCTCACTTCAATTAACCTAGATAATCTCAAGGACATGTTCAGAAGTTCACCTCATAGATGATTCTGGAGTGGAAGGAGCCTCAGTTAAGGAAATGCCTCTATGATATCCAGCTGTAAGATATTCCCAGTTAGCAATCAATGGAGGCCATCCCAGCCCATTGTGGATTGTACAGTCCCTGAACTGATGGTCCTAGGTACTATAAGAAAGCAGATTAAGCAAGCCTTGTGGAGCAAGCTAGTAAGCAGCACTAATCCTCCATGGCCTCTGCACTAGCTCCTGCCTCCAGAATCCTACCTTGATTGAGTTCCTTGAATAGTAACAGTAATATGGAAGTATAAGCCAAATAACCCCATTCCTCCCCAACTTGCTTTTTGGTCATGGTGTTTCATCACAGCAATAGAGATCCTAACTAAGACACCAGCCCAAGGATGGAACTGAGCTCCTCCTACATCAATCACTGATTAAGAAAATGTACTCCAAACTTGCTCATGGGCCAATCTTATAGACGCATTTTCTCAGTTGTGTCCCTCTCTTCCCAAATGACTCTAACTTGTGTGGAGGTGACATAAAACTAGCCAGCACAGTTTGGTATATTTTGCTTTGCCAATATATCATGGCCACCATCATATGATGCTTTCCATAGTGACTAGAACATAGGACCCATAGATATAAACCAAGATAGAGAAAAATCCAACAACTAGGTCTCTCTCTCTCTCTCCCTCTCTCTCTCCCTCCCTCCCATTCTTTGTTATATGGGTGTATATGTGTACATGTGTATGCATTTGTGCATGCCCGTGTGCACACCCGCGCACATGTGTGTTTTTCTATCAGCTTACCTCAAGAAAACCGGGTCATCAACAACTCATGGCCCAGCAAACTGAATATCTTTCTCTAGGTTGACTGTTCTGATAGTCAGTTTTCTTTTCTCTCCTACAAAGGAAGAATGAGGAGGCTGAAAAAGCTGGTCAGCATCTGGGATGAATCCATGAGATGCTGTTATTTTTGGAGAAAAAAAGGAACCACATGAAAGTATTCACATCTTGCTATTTGGGGGACAGTGGGGAACAAGAGGAAAGTGATGATAGAAAGAAAACCATGAGCTCCAGGAAGCTCTCACAGCCCACAAAACTAATGAGACAGGGGCATGGGTTTGCCAGTTATATGCTTAGAGCTACCTCTTCAACAGTGTCAATCCTAGAAAACATAGTAAGAGTCCTAGGGTGGGGAAAGAGGAAGAAAAATCAGGCAGAAAAACAACACAGACAAATGCAGGGGGGAGATACCAAGGAGGTGATGAGGAGGTCAAGTTCCTGGCAAAGGTAAAATTGTGTTGTAAAAAAGAGTAAGTGGCCAGATGTGCCAAGTGTTGAAAACAGAAGAAGGAAAAGAAGGCTGAAATACAGCAAAGAGATTTGTCAGCGGGTGGCCCTGGTGTCAGCTTTAATCATGTGTCACATTGCCTCTGAAATATACATCAGAGAGGAAATACAGGTGGAGAGACAGATTACCAAAACCAAGATAGAGAAATCTCATGGTGGGTAGAGAGAGTTGAATCTAAACAATGTGAGTCATGGTGACAAGTAGATGATGTCCAGCTAACTGCAAGATGTGGATGAAAGAGATGTAGAAAGCACTAGCCACGAACTTGGCATATAGAGAGGACAGAGCCAGCCTTTGGATTTAATTCCATAAGCTAGGCCTGATGTTCACAAGAGCAAGAAGAGAGCTGACAGAACGACAAATATTAACACTGTAAGCTATGAAGTCAGTAAAGCATGAATGGAAACATGGCTGATTCTAGGAAATGAGCTGAAGGCAGCCAGACAGCATCAGAGAAATGGAGATCAGTAGGACCCTGTCAATGGACTGGGGTTCAGAGGCAACACTTCAGTTCCCAGGGACAGCTGGCCAAGTGATCAGAAAGGGCTGATTCCACATGGGGATGGAGTAATAGTGCGGGGGCTCTCAACTGAGAGATAAGACTCCCAGGGTGTTGTATGGGCCAATGAGTAGACCTTGGGGCAAATTGGACCTGAAAGGGCCATAAGAGTAACATTTGAGTCCCAGAGCACAGGGCTGCTGATTCTCAGCTGCTTTCTCTCACAGGGCAGGAGGAGCCAGAGCCAGGCATGAGCACACCTGGTTGTTAGGACCCCAGTAGAGGACTTCTAAGGCAGAATGAGGCAGCAACACACAGAAGTGGTGTTGACACAAACATGATGGCTGGACAATGACTTGTCAGTAAAGGGCTTCAGTGTAAGTGTATGAGGATCTGAGTTCAGATCCACAGTACCCATGTAGGAAAACAGACATGGAGGGCATGCCTCTAAACCCATCACTTCAGGGGCAACAGACACAGAGGATCTCCAGGATTCGTTGGTCAGCCACTCTAGCCAAATCAATGAATTGCAAAATCAGTAGAAACTAAGAAAACTAAGATGGAGAACAACTGAGTGGGACACTCAGCACCAGTCTCTGGCTTCCAAGTACACACACACATATGTTCACACACATGTACAGCACATATACATACGTACATACATACATACATATGCACTGCACACATACACACACACATACACAAACAAAATAGGAATAATAAAAGAAGTCACGAGGATTTTGTACAGTGAAAACCAAGAATTCATCCAAAGGATGTCCATCCTCACTCTTCCCAGACCTTGCCCTCCCTAACTTAAGCAATCACAGATGTGGTGCTACAATAGAAAAGTCCTTCACCTAGTGGGATGTGCCCTCAAATGCACTGGATAAGAAGACTCAACACCAGCCACTGCCATCTTAGGATTTACAAAAAGGTCACAGTTAAATAGTAATTTATTAATCTGGGAACCTGAACCAAGGGATTAAGGTTATCTCATTAAAAGGAAAAGAAAAACATTTCTTTTCTAGCTAATATTATATATGGGTGATTTGCCTAAATGTCTGTGCCCACTGGCATGAATATGCATGGTGTTAATAAAAGCCAAAAGAGTGCAATGAACAGACAGTTGTGATCCACAGCACAGATTATAAGAATAGTACCTGGGTCCTCAATAAGAGCAGCAAGTGTTTTTAACCATTAAACCATATATCTAGCCCCCAAAATGTTTTACTTTTAAAATATGAAGTATAAATATCCAGTTAATTAAATTTCTAGAAATAAACAGTAAAATTTAGGAGTGGAAAAGAAAAGAAAAACTAATTAGAAACAGGAAATTTTCCAGGGATGAAGTTTGTGGCTTTAAAAGCTCATCAGTTGTTTAAAGGGGGAGAGGATTAATCATTAACAATACTTGATGCAAAAAAAAAAAGGACAATACAATGAAAGTTCAGAGAAGAAATTATCATGAATTAAGAATCCAATCCCCATCCAGTTTGGTACTCAAAAAGGCAAGTGCTACATAGGCAATGCAGATACACCAAGGTTCTAACCCTTCCCAGGGCATTCTCTAACAGATTTAACTTAGCAAAAAGAGATAATAACTCACTGAGAGGCAGATGTGTGCCAATAAGTCAATAGTAAAATAGGAAACCATCAAGGCACTGTGGAGACAAGCTTTTTAAGTTTATAACAAGTGTTTGTTTAGAATACCAGCACAGGGGGAGCAGAGACAGGTAAGTCCCTGGAGCTTGATGCCCAGATAGCAAGCCTAGCAGACTTAGAAATTGGCCAGACTAATGGAAAGCTCTGTCTCCCACCTCTCCCTTACCCCGCCCCCCAAAAAAATCAGGGAAATTGTGCCTTAGAAAAAAACCTTCAAGAGTTTATCCTCTGGTCTCCACATGAATATACGTACATGTGTACCTACATAAACACACACACACACACACACACACACACACACACACACACTCACACACGTGCAGGGCCTGGACATTGTAACAATAATCTGCAATGTAAGTATCAGAGCATCTAGCTGACAGCAACCTCACAATAAAACAAAAGAGAGATACTCCCTGTAAGCAGCATCCCTACTATGTAACTTATGATCAAGACAGAAGGAAAAACCAACCTCAAATAGGAATGATCCTTAAGAAAGCATGAGGACAAGGCATGTACAGGTGGGCACAGCTGCTCCAGGAAAAGAATGACTGTTAAAATAAAAAGCATCCCGTTACCCCCAGAGCCACTACTCCCCACCTCAGCTGCCTGCCAGCCACTAAAGGTTGAATGCCGTTCATTCCAGCACTGTTCCATCCCAGTACTGATCATGATCCCCAGCAATAAAAATTTGACAAAAGCTACCACAAAATTATATTGTGCTCCTATGGTCGGGCATATTGAATCCACCTAAAATAAACACACCAGTGAGTGAGCTCACTTACAAGGAGGTAACCTGCATTTCACTAAAAGTATTCAAACAAGAGTCTGGGTAGCTATTGGTCAGTATCTATGTTTCCAAAGAGATAACCTACACTGAGTTGGAGTGGATTAAGTTTTGACACCAAAGACCAGGACCTCCAGGTTGAAGGGTGGCGAATGAGCCAACTATACTGAGCAGCCGAAAAGTCTCAGAAGCTTCTAAGTGTTTGCAAGTTGAAGAGCAAGGGTCTTTTTCTTCCTCCCCAGCCTCCTGGGCAAACGGTGGATCTAGTTCTCAGCATGAACTCCCTATACAATGGACAGCTTTGGAAAGGATGAAGAAGATAATCAAAAGGGGGCTGGAGAGATGGCTCCACAGTTAAAGAAGACTGGCTGCTCTTTCAGAGGATGCAAGTTTGATTCCCAGCACCCACATGGCAGCTCATAACCATCTGTGACTCTAGTTCCAGGGAGTCCAGTGCCCTGTTATGACCTCTAAGGGCACCAGACTCACATGTGGCACACATCCATGCATACAAGCAAAACACCCATACACATATTAAAAAAAAAAAAAATGTGGGTTTTTTTTTGTTGTTGTTTTGTTTTTTTTAAGGAAATGAAAACTTAGTATATAGAGAAAGAGGAGGCAGATATTAAGAGCCCAGGTACATGTATTTCTGGCTGTCACACATCAAACTGAATTGTACTCTCTGTTTTAATTGACATTCTATTTAAGCATATGGAGCATCTTAGGGTTACTCTTGCTATGATGAAACACATGACCAAACAAAGGTGTGGAGAAAAGGGTTTATTTCACTCACGGTTTCATATGACAGTCCATCATCAAAGCAGCGAGGACAGGAACTCAACCAGGGCAGAAACCTGGAGGTCATGGAGGGGTGCTGCAGACTGGCTTGCTCCACAGCTTGCTCAACTTGTATTCTTATAGAACCCAGGACCACCAGCCCATGGATGGCACCACCCACAATGGGCTGGGCCCTCCCCCATCAATAGCTCATTAAGAAAATTCCCTACAGGCTTGCCTACAACTTATCTCAAGGAGGCATTTTCTCTACTGAGGCTCCATCCTCTCAGATAATGCTAGCTTGTGTCACACTGACATAAAACCAGCAGCACATGATATATGCTAGTGTTCCCACCATCCACTGTCGAAGTCCATGTGATGTTTCTCATTCCCAGAAAGAGCTTGGAGCATCAAACATCTGACCATCTGCTCCTCTCACCTCTCTCCAGCTCTGTGTTGCACTTCTTGCGTTTGTGGCCAAGTAGCATCATCCACAGCCCAAGACAGGAAATAAAGTATGCTGTTCTTCCCACTGAAGAAATCCAATTTCACATGTGCACTGCTCTTGTTTTTCTACAACTCACATCCTGAGACAAGACTCCACTGAGGCTCCATAGCCCACAAATCAAGGAGGTGTCTTTAACATGCATCAGGCAAGCCCCTTGTCCCACCGTGTAAAACTGTGCCTTGTGTTTCCCTTTCACAGATACAGGTCTCTCCCTCACACTGGGCATTCAGCAAGAGGATCAGACACTGAGGGAGATCTTTCTTGACTGAGAAACGTTTGTAAATCATAAGACCATTGACTCAAGGTCAAATGCACATCATCAAATGTTGTCATTTCAATTAACTTAGTTTGTCAGTAGTGTGAGTTTGTGTGTAAGTGTATGCATATGTGTGTGAGTGTATGAATGTGTGTGTGTGTGTGCATGTTTGTGTGAGTGTGGGTGAATGTGTGTGTGTGCATGTGTGAGTGTGTATGTGCATGTGTGTGTGTGTGTGTTGAGTGAGATCACATCTGCTCAGACACCTATGTCGCAGAATACTGGGAGTTCTCTGCATATCTGGAAATCATGTTTATAACACAAATGCCTAGGGAATAAGAGCTGGCCTTCCACACTTAAAGGGGAGGAGGCTGTACGTGTCTGTTCCTCTTACACTAAGTAAACATAATGTGTAAGGTTTGATTGTACTGGAGATTAACCTGTGTATGTTTAGAACCATATAACTGCTCTGTCCGTCGATCCATGGTGGGCATATCATTACACGTTCCTCTAACTAACAGCATGTCCAACACCCAACACAGAGAGAATCCTAATATAGGCCACTGGCTATTGGGGACAAGTATATGCATACCAATATGACAACCTTGGGTGTCAGCCCTCACCTTGTACCTTGTCTGAGTCTGGCTCTCTTGCTGACTGCTGGGCTCACCAGCCTAACCAGCCCCAGGCTTCTGAAGATCCTTCTGCTTCTCCTCACTCTTACTGCAGGGGGATGCAATTGCATCTGCTGTTTTTTACTTCACTTGGGTTTAGAAGATCCAAACGCAGGTTCTCTTGCTTACACAGCCAGTAATTTACTCCCTGATCCATGCTCCCAGCCCTCTCTTCATGTCGTTCATCATCCTTACACACACACGTGTGCATGCACACACATACATACACAGATACATACATATACACACAGACACACACACACCCATACACACACACATATATATATATACACAACTCATACCACATACACACACATACATGCTCATACACATATACACAGAGACAGACACACACACACATATACTCACACACACTCACACACAGACACGCACATAAATTCACACACATATACATACTCATGCACACAAACACACAGCTACACCCAAGTCGTCTACCTCCTAAGACTCTCAACCTTGTTAATTAAAAGCAATCAAGTCACTCAGCATTTGCCTGCTGAAGTGTAACCAGACTCTCAGTCCCTCTTTCCCAGCATCCACCATCTGTGCCTCGTCCCTCCCCTACACTCCACTCCTAACCACCAAGCCACCAAAAAGTGGCTACAGGCCGTTGCGGGAAATAAATACTAAAGCAAAGGATATTGCAAGTTCTCGTGATACACCTGGTTCTCTCAGCCCCGGTGGCCTGGCCAGCCGTGCACTGGTGGGCAATGGCCAACCTGCATTCATCTCCTGGAGCTCTGACTCGGCTCCATGATCTCTCCACCCAGCTCACTAGGTCCCCACTGGTGGGTCGCTACCACCCAGCCCCATGCTTCAATACCCCCAGGGCCTCTGTGGTGCACATCAGGCAAACCCACACTTTGCTCTGTACCTTTCTCTCTGGAACCCAGACGAGCCGCCAAGTGAAGGAAAATGCAACACAAACTTAGCTCAGAAACAATGGTAACTCAATCTCTGGGCACATCAACTAAAATCCTAATCTTGTAAGCCTAATTAACTCTAAATCCTCTGGAGGCGAATCTTTGCAGATTCACCATGATACCAGGAAGCTCTAGAAGCTACATCTTACCCCTTCTGCTGTCCCCAATCCGAAAGGACCGCTCTCTCCTGCTTCCTCTCTTCCTCCCTCCAACCCAGAAGTCCCGCCTACTCACCCAGTGATTGGCTCCTTTATTTGTTAGGGGACTGATTCACAAGAAGTCACTTAAATATGTAACTCACTCCTTGTCCGAAGCCCCACCCAGGAGGGCGGAATTAGCATCAAAATACAAACAGCCCCAGGGCTATCCACAACAACAGGCCTGGTGGAGGAGAAGCCTCACACACTCGTGGATTTATTTGGTTTCAATGCAGCCTAAGATCGTTCAAAGGGAGAAAATGAGAAAAGTTGAGAAAAAGGTTTCTTCAATCCTAAACCTGTGAGCTAAATGTACTGTTGTAAAACAATAAATGTCATAAAAGGCAAAAGAGAAACCACAGTTTGACCTTCAATATTAATATCATTATCAAGATTTTGTGAACCCTTGGTGACCCCTAAAAATCCATTAAAAACATAGACCAATGCTATATCCGGATTAGGAAAGTTCGTAAAATCAGGGAATTCAGGGGGAGATCTTCAGAGCTTGTAAACCACCTCACCACCCCTCTCTCCCAGTGGTGTTAACACTTGCAAGCTTCACCCATGCACACAACTCAGCCCAGATACTTACTACCTTGGCTGCCACTGCAACCCCCTCTCCAAAGTTCTGGGCTCTTTCAGCCAGTGGGACCAACCCACATCCCTTTGCTAATTGCTAACCATTTCTCCTCATAGTCAGCCCTGAGATGCCTGTTTGATCTGTCTTACATGTTACATGGCATGTGCTTCTGATCACAGCCCCTCCTGAGGCCCGCTTAGAAATGGCAAACCTGCAGACAGGCATATAAGCAACAAATCTCTTCCTTCATACAGCAGCAAGAGGGCGTTATCGGGAAACTGATGGCCATAGCAGAAAAATGTTCATCTCTCAGGACTGACTGACTGATTCATTCATTCAATCATTCATTCATTGCCTGTTGGTATGTATGAAAGATCAAATTAACAACAGCTGTCATAAATACCCTACATCTTGTCTGTTCAGAGGAACTATGTCTTATCTAGTTCCAGACCACGACTCTAAAGCCAGAATAATTTCATAAGCTAAGTTAGGTCCTTAACTGAGAGACTTGGGGGTAAGGGGGTATCCTGGCAGCCTCCACTAATTTCAAGAAGACTTTGGGGTATCCACAGACCCTGACCACAATCAGAACGGCTGGAGTGAAGACAGGATAAAGGTTATCACCTTTGCCTTCCTCCTTTCTTAATCTCTCTGACCCAGGAGCAAAATGCCCGAGAACTACATTCCCCAGAAGCCTTTGCAATCACCTTTATGCTAGGGTCCAGGAAAGGATTCCCCTCACCCACATCCACTCCAACTCTTGGTCTACTCTCTGGATAACCAGGTCTGGTGTTGTTTACAGTGGGCATGGTCAGAGTGTTTCCAGGGGCATACTAGTCTATTCCCAGGGTGCAGGGCTGCTATCTACCTTCATGCAGACAACATATGTTTCTGAGGATTTCTAAAATCAAACACAGATACTGAATCTAACCAACATGACTTGACTTTGTCCACCCACCCAAATATCAAAAAAAGAAGCAGCCAGTTCTCTTTGCACGTTAGCCATCAAACATCCGATCTCATGAGCTGAGACTGGCCAGACTAAAAACATTGCATCACAAGTGTTTTGCCTTCATTAAGCATTCAGATTCCTTACATTTCAGGAAAAATAAGCATAAAACCATGAACCTTTGTCAGTGTGCTGTTTCAGATGCAGGTCAAATAAAAATCTCCAGGGCTCTCCTTGCTAAACATCTGCCCATGCATGTCAGTGATACCCAGCCTACCATGGGGGTGGGGGAGCTCCTCATCAACTCTGCCAACACTGAAGCTTCTGTCTGAGAAGATCAAAGGAGCCATTCCCCAGCAGACTTGGTGTCTACAGTCCCCTGGCCTGCCGGTGTGGTCTCAGCCACTCCTGCTTGTCCCGGCTCAAAGATGGAATTCATAATGACAGTAATTGTCAGCCTGCTAAGTCACCTCCAACAAGGGAGAGAAATACCCTAGAGGCATGCTTTTCAGACTCTCAGCTACAAATTCATAAAAGAGAACTCATGGGCCTGCCTATGCAAAGGCCAAAAGGATCACTTTCTCTTTATTTATAGTGTCCTGTGGCTATGCCACCAAGAGGAACAAGTCTGCTTCCCTGACTTGTTTCAACTGTCAGATACTCTTCAGGGGAAGTGAGTCCACAGCTCACCACAGCTCGAGGTATGGGCAGTTACATTGCCTTAGGAAACCACCTGTTTAGAGTCAGGACCATCTCAGTTCTTTCCTGGAATGGGAGATCCATGAGCTTCAGGATAAATTTTATTTTTTTTTTCATTTATTTTATTTTATTTACATTTCAGATGTTATCCTCTCTCCCCGTTTCCCCTCTGCAACCCCCCTATTCCACTCCCCCTTACCCTGCTTCTATGAGGGTGCTCCCCCACCCACCCACCCACTCCTGCCTCACTGCCCTAGCATTCTTCTACACTGGGACATCAAGCCTTCACAGGACCAAGGGCCTCCCCTCCCATTGATGCCAGTAAGGCCCCTTCAGCTCCTTCAGTCTTTCCCCTAACTCCTCCATTGGGGTCCCTGTGCTTAGTCGGATGGTTGGCTGCGACCATACAAATCTGTTTTGGCCAGGATCTGGCAGAGCCTCTCAGGAATCAGCTGTATCAGGCTCCTGTCATCAGGCACTTCTTGGCATCCGCAATAGTGTCTGGGTTTGGTGTCTGCATGTGTGATGGATCCCCAGGTGGGGCAGTCTCTGGATGGCCTTTCCTTCAGTCTCTGCTCCACTCTTTGTCCCTTCATTTCCTTTAGACAGGAGCAATTCTGGGTTAAAATTTTGGAGATGGGTGGGTGGCCCCATCCCTCAATGGGGGTGCGGCGGAGAGGCACTATGCCTAACCTCTGGATATGGTCTCTACACCATCTCTTCCCTACGTATTCTATTCAAATTTATTGTTTCAAATTTGCATTAAGGTTGGCATGGTGAAAGGGTGGTATAGGATGGCTTTAGTCCTGACTCACCAATAATGCCAGTTGGATAACTTGAATAAGCACTACCATGAACATTTTTAATGTATACCATTAGCATAATGTTATCTGTTAGAATTTAGTTTTCAAAGATCTCTCTACGATAAGAAATAAAGAGATGACTAAGCCGTAAAAAATTTGCCCACTCATTTAATCAAGCAGCAAATATAACCTCCATTTCTTTGATGCATATATTTCAAAGGATTTGAGGGTTTTTCTCGATTATCACCTTTGCCTTCCTCCTTTTATAATCTCTCTGACCCAGGAGCAAAATACCCGAGAACTACATTTCCCAGAAGTCTTTGCAATCACCTTTATGCTAGGGTCCATTATGGGAGGTATTGTAGCTGGCTGGAAGGCTAAGATAATCAAGGGGTTACTTCCTTCTATGGAGATGGTGGCTGTGGGACTTACGGGTATATGCTCAGCAACCTAGATTCACCAGCAATCTTAGTAGTTCAACAGGTTCCACCATGTTCTTATTAATTTCCTCAAGCTAAGGGGGTAGAGTTTTCTCATAGTTACTGAGCTTAAGGAAACATGCCGTCCTTGTGGTCCTGTTCTTCGGATCTCCTTAGTAAATTCCTTCTTAGAAGTACACAATGGCCAGGTATGAAGGTGATTATCGGGTTGTTCTAGACCAGCAGTTCTCAACCTGTGGGCCACAGCCACTTTAGTGGTTGAGTGACCCTTTCACAGGTGTCCAAGAAAAACACAGAGATTTACATTGCAGTTCATAACAGTAGCAAAGTTACAGTTATTAAGTAGCAGTGTAAGTGACTTTATGGTTGGAAGGCTCCATCCACAACAAGAGGAGCTGCATTAAAGGGGCTGCAACATTAGAAACATTGAGAACCACTGCCCTAGTTCCAGGAGGCTGATTCAAAGCAAGCCATATGGTGAGTTCCAGGCTAGCCTGGGCCAATGTTGATACTATGTCTCAGTAACTAATGAAGAGTAGAGTTTGTCAACAAAATAAAGCATTGAGACACTGGGCTGAGACTCATCACACAAGTAACTTAATGTGATGAGCCACGTTAAGCAGTGAAGCAAAATGTAACAAATTGTTTTAAAACAGTGTTGAGGTCATTTCCTGCAGTCTTAAAACTCATGGTACAACTAGGAGAGGGGGTTTAATAGTATAAATTCTTCTCCTAAGACTCTATTCAGTGGCCCAGTCCCTGCTCTGAAAGCTTGGGTTTCAAAGTCCTGTTCCATCTTTGGAGATTGTTCAAGTGGCAGATTGGTCAAATGCCATCACCAGGTTTGCATAACTGTCCCTTGAGCACCCGTGGCTGGTATTGGATGCCTGGACTGTGATTCATGCCCATCACAGGATATAGACAGAAGAGCTTCCCAGATCAACTGCTGGGTCCCAAAGGGAAGTCTCCACATACATTCATCAAAGTCAAATGGCAGCTCACATTGAACTGGTTCATTAATTATGAAAATTCTCTCCCACAGTGACATCTTGTTAACTCTGAGGCTCAGCATGTTCTCAGGTGGTCCTTTCTGCAGACTTAGATCTAAAAATGTCATGTTTACTAAGGAATTGAGGTCTTGTTTGCTTTTTCTGTTCCTCCTTTAGAAAGAAAAAGCTAGCTGGGCAGTAGTGGCACACCCCTTTAATACCAGCACTTGGGAGGCAGAGGCAGGCGGATTTCTGAGTTCGAGGCCAGCCTGGTCTACAGAGTGAGTTCCAGGACAGCCAGGGCTACACAGAGAAACCCTGTCTCGAAAAACCAAACAAAAAAAAAGGAAGAGAGAGCTACCTGTGTATCTAAATATATACTTTATGTTTACGTGTGCTCACTGTGGATAGAGGTAGCCTTGCTCTGGAAGGACATTTACCAAGCCAGGGTTTGTTTTACAGAGATACACATAGATGGGGCTAAAAAAAGAGAGCCTTTTCTCTTGAGACCTTAGAGTCGGTGCGGGGATCTTACACACCCGCAACGCTCTGCTCAGGCCTGGCTGCTGGGTAGAAACTTGGCCTTGCTCTCCTCCTCTGTTAAGAAGAAGGCAACAAGAAAGGAGGCCTTTCTCTACCCTCTTTGAAAACAGCTTTGGCTTTTTGGCCTTTATTTTCCAGCACATGGGCATGAACACTTAAGAAGCTCACAGAGTGTCTGTTTCTATAGTTGGGCCCTTTATACACACTGAGATGGTCATCTTGGGTGCTTGGCTTTCTGAAGAGCCCATGAGACCCTTCCCACTCAATCTGCTGGCTGCACTTGATCATTGGATCCTTTCAGACCAAGAGGCCACTGTTCGAACAGCAGGGATGTAATGACTCTGGCTTTCTTTTGGTGTTTCATCGTGCACACATAGGCTGTTACTACACTCTACAGTCCACAGAATCAAGATCTGAGGCTTTCTTGGTCTCTGTTGTCCAGACCACATGTCTACCAGATTCCCAGCTAGGAACATATGCAGAGAGGCCAAAAAGCAGTCTGCATCTGACCCTAGGACCCAATCCCATGGGCCAGACCTTTGACTTCGAGGGATCTGAGACAGTCGTTGCCCATTGTCATGAGCTGGAATACTCACTGAAGAAAGGACAGGGTGACTGACCACCCATGATGGGTTCCCCTTGGTGTTGTCTCCTAAATATTGGCATAGAGATGGCACCAAGCAGACACTTATTAAACGAACAGCTAAAGAAATAAACAAATCAAGTCCTCAAGGGAGCAGGCCACGACAGCAGATGGAGAGGCTGATCCATCTGCTTGTTTCCATCAGTTTCCCAGAAGTGAGATGTATTTTTAATTAGATGAATTTCAGTTTAAGGAGACACATGTCCCAGTCAAAATCAGGACTGTAACTATCTACTGGTGACTGCATTGTACTCTTTGGGAACACTTCCCAAACCCAGGTGGCAATGGAAGCCTTCTGTCATTTGTCAGAGAACACCTACAACTTAGGAGCAGTTATGGAAGATGCTTTTTCTTCCTAAAATCTCGGCACTTATCGCCAGGACCTTAAAGTCAGTACAAACATTGGTGCATATATTTCTTTAAAAAGCAATAGTGAGCCTGAGAAGATGGTTCAGTGTTTGCTGTGCAAACAGGGGCCCGAGTTCTGATCCCAGAGCCCACATTAAAAGCCCCAGATGGCAGCATGCCTCTGCAATCCCAATGCTAAACTGGAGACAGGAGAAGCTTGCTAACTAGCCTGCCTAGTCGAGCTCTGGGTGTAACGAGAGAGCTTGTCTCAAAAAATATGTTTAAAAAAAAACAAAACTGAGGAAGATACTGACAACAACCTCCACACACATACATGCACACCCAAACATACACATTCACACACATGTATTCATGTGTACATATGCACACACCACACACACAAACACCTATATACATACATAAAATAAATAATAAATAGATAGGCATTAAACTATAATGATGAAGTCTTCTCAGTGTATGCCAATTACAGATCCACTGTATGTTGCCATGACTGTGAAGAGCTCACATGATGATTGGTCCCCTTCTGTGGTAGCCTCATTTCCTTTAGTAATCTCCCAGCAGTCATGGAAGACAAGAAATGGCAGATGCCTAGTAGTGTCATCAAAGAAATCCATCTGCCTTCCAATCCTGATGTCACCAAGTGACTGAAGGAAAAAAGTCTGAACGAAACCTCATGACATGATCTCATTTCTACCCATGGTCTGGACAGCATCACTTCCTCTTTAAGTAAACACTAAAAAGGAAGATTATCCAGACAGAGTGAGTTAGATGATGCGGCTGTAACCGCCCTCCCCAGGAAATCTGGCATTTGTTCTGAAAACAGGTCTGGATTTTGACTGTCTGACTAACATAGGCATTCAATGTCCAGAGGTCTCTGCGGAAGTAACTTGTAAAGCAGCCATGATGGGCAGTGTTCCAGCGGATGCTGCAGTCATACCTCAGCTCTTGCTTAAAGCAGGAGCAAGGACAGTTATATTTTGGCTGTCCCTAATCAACAGGTGTCTGACAACCACTTGAAAACTAAGCACTCGAAGTACAGACCTTGAAATTCTACTCTTGTGTGCTGGTTTTCCCTTTATCTGTTAGAAGTGCAATGGGGAGATCAGCAAAATGTACCTTCTCTGTGATAACTTCTCTGTGACAATCTTCTCATGGTAAATTCTGTAATCACAGGGAGACTCAACCAATCAGTTGTTTTATTTCTAAAGAAATTAGATGCCACAAAACATTAATGGGGGGCTCAGTGTTGGAGGCGTCTGGTAGCTTGGTCTGAGGACAGAGAGTTGAGGAGAAAGTCAGTCAAAAATAGCATTGAGGGCTGGGATCATTGGGACAGCACCTGTATAGCATATGAGAGGCTCTATATTCTATCCCCGTCACTCAGAACAGATAAATAGATCGGTAGATAAATAGATTGACTTAAGTGTACTGCATTGAATAATCTATCACTAACTATTGACTACCTCCCCATCACAGGTTCCATTCCTCCATGAATGTATGCTGAGTGTCCAGGAGCTAGATAGACTGGTTCTCCACCTACTTAGGCAGGAATCTGTTTCCATGCAGCTAAATGTAGAGCCATTTGGAAGCTAGATAAAATATGGAAAAAGCATCGTCAAATTAATAGCAGTAAATATTCATGACTACAATCTATTGTAGTCAGTACAGTCACTGACAGAATGGGGATCTTTCCAAATGTGGCTGAACCTGGGGACTCTGATGGAAGAATTAGCAGAAGGACTGAAGGAGCTGAAGAGAATGACAACCCCATAGGAAGAACAGCAATCTCAACTGACCCGACAGGGACTAAAGCACCGACCAAAGAGTACACATGGAGGGACCCATGGCTCCAGTTGCATACGTAGCAGAGGATGGCCTTATCTGGCATCAATGGGAGGGGAGGCCCTTGGTCCTATTGAGGCTCAATGCCCCAGCATACAGGGACGCTAAAGTGGTGAGGCGGGAGAGGGTGAATGGTGACAAAGGGGATGGGGTGGGAAGTTTGTGGAGGGGAGACTGGAAAGGGGACATTTGAGACACAAATAAATAAAATAACCAATGGGGGGGAGAGGAAGGGAATCAAAAGCTCCAACAGCTAGCAAGATGCTGTGCTAAATCACAGTGTGAGGAAGAAGCACTGATCTCCCGTGATCCTGGTCACTCCAGCCTGGTTCCTGTGAAGAACACCCCTGGGTCACAGAACGTGCTCACATGCCCATGGGTCATAAGCACACACTCACATGTCACACTCACATGCTAAGCATTGCACCAACCATAGAGAACCAAGGAAGTCAGATGTTTTTCTAGAAGGAAGTGGTTGTGACTTTTCCTTGGGAGTCTGTTTCTACTCACCCCAGAGAAAGGACAACAGACCAAGAAATGCTTTCATCCAGAGACCTATTTGATGAAGCAATTACTGTGGCTACTTACATGGTGACAATCACAGACAGGCACAAGGATAACCTCACAGGTACATTACCAAAACGTCCCTCATCCTCAGACCAATTAAGTGATTATGAATCTTTGCAGAAGGCATAGGCTCCTTAAACTTGGTTAGCGCTCTGGCACCTACCATGAAGGACGTTAATGGGCTCCATCATGTGAGCATCTTTCAGGAATGGTCACAGCTAGTTTGACTCAGTGACCACATCCAACCCCAAGGGAACAACTAGAGGGCACTCTACCCCCTCTTCCAAGCTTTCCACTCTTTCTTCTGCACTCTCTGAATCTCAGGGCTTATTCAGACAAATGACTTCATTCCCAATACGGGCTGATCATTGAGCCAAAATATCACAAATCACCTATTCTTAACAGTTTGACTAGTTACAAGTCTTCTCAATAACACTCACCCACTGTAAAATGATGTTTCCTGCTGGGCAGTGGTGGCGCACACCTTTAATCCCAGCACTTGGGAGGCAGAGGCAGGTGGATTTCTGAGTTCGAGGCCAGCCTGGACTACAAAGTGAGTTCCAGGACAGCCAGGGCTATACAGAGAAACCTTGTCTCAAAAAAACAAAAACAAAACAACAACAATAAAAATGATGTTTCCTTCCACTTAGGCCAAAGGTAATAATCTACAGCACAAACAAATGTTTAAAATGCAATTTGACAGACACATTGTATCTATTTAAGAGAACAATAGTGGCTTCCCCTTAGACCCTCTGAGCACCCAGCCACAAGGTTTTCTCTTTGCTTTCACTATCAAACATAGGTCTCTTCCTGTGGAGAGGCCCTTATATTCAACTGTAAAATAGCTGTTTTCACCTGTAGCAGTCTTACAGCTGCGTGGCATGCTCATGGTGTTAGCATTCAGGGTCCATAAGCAAGCAGGATCAGTAGCGACCATACGCTCCCAAAAGCTTACACAGTACCTTCTGATCTTGTGAACACTAGCCAGCATGGAGGAAGCTTCTAGCTCAGTCCCGGTTTGATTTCTCCATGTCTTGAACCCAAAGCATCACCAGCAATATCATCATGTGATACAGTTCTAGCCTGTAGCCAACAGCAGTGACAAGCGCCCATGTTGTGTTCCACTCCAACTCTGTGATTGTCTTCAAAAACCTTATAGTTTCTGTATGTGTCTCTGCCCCACGCAGCATGCCTTCTGAATTTAGGCTGTCGTACAGTTTGCACAATTCTCTTGTCCTGTACCATCTGCACTGATAAAGCTTCCAAAAAGTTAACAGCTGTACTCACCCTTGTATCTTGTGAGGGTCGATTTCCCACTCTTGCTCCTTTAGGTACCCGTGCACATCCCTCTGGAAAACTTTGACTCAGAACTTTGAACTCTGTAATAAAACCTTTTCTAGTGTGGGGGTAGGGTCTCTGAAAGCCCAAAAACATCTGTTTTAAGCAAACAGCGATAGATCTAGGAAGTCAACGGCCAAAAGAATGGAAAACATAGTAAGGTACAATACAGCATTCAAGAATCCAATTGTTCTTATTAAATCATTTCTTCAGAAGAGCAATGTTGTACTCTGTGGCATAAGGGAAGCACTGTCTAATTGAGCCTCCACAACTCACATTCGTTCTCCATGAGCCATGCTGTGGCTCCTCATTCTGTGTTATCTCCCGGCTGGGTGGGATCAGCTCATGTCACCTGTTTCTGAGGCCAGCCTGCATCTAAGGGGTAACAATCTGTGTTGTCATCTGCCACATCCTCCATTCAAACGACTTGCCATTCCTGACTCCTAGAAGGGTCTTGAGTGAGATGAACGATCCCTACTACCACAGTATACATTTTCTGCAAGAAACATACAAAGCACGCTAGGGGTGGGATAGCTGCCCCCCGCTGGGTAAGTTTAATTGCTCACCCACCCAATTGTCAGTTCTCCCTTTTGCCCAGATGCTGAACTATCTGTCGGGACTTAATGCCTCCCAGAGACGAACAGGCACTGAATTTGCCTTCCTATCTGTGTTCTCCCTGGGATTCCAACTCAGCACAGACATCCCCACATTTGCTCTTAAATAACCTAAATGAATACTTTGTCTGCTCTTTTTTTTCTTCTTCTTCTCATGAATGTGATGAAACTTTGGGGGAGGTTGGGAATCTGGATGTGGCACTCAGAGGGGATCGACTTGAAGAAGACCTGCAGCAAACATCCCAGAGCTGAATGCTAAAGCCTGGGGAACAACATCCTCCAGAGATGACTGAAGACCCTTTCAGACCAACTCCCTGAGTGCCTGAGGCCCAGGATGGACCCAGTGCCAGAAACACTAGGCAACTGGCTTGGGGGCAGTTAGACACGCCAAAGAACTCAGAAAAATGTGAACACTGACATTCTAGACCCAAACCTGAAGGACATGAAAAGAAAGAGCGAGCCTCTGTTTCTCCTTCGTGCCATTCCTCAGCTGTGACTTCCATACCCTGTGAAGGTCGAGGCAGCCAAGAATATTAAAAGCGGATGTGCATGCAGGTCCAAAAGGTCTCTCAGCAAACACACCAAGTGGAGGCAGCCTAGAGCTTAGGAAACTCCTGTTTCACTCCATTTGAAACATTAGGGGTAGTCTCAAAAACTTACATCTAGAAGTGAATTCATTTTCATTTCAAACAGACTTTTAAAGTTCCATTAGCTCCCTTTTAATTCAGTGTCAGCCGTTTACAGAAAAGTGCTGAGAATTTCTCACTTGCGAACTGTATTTATGTTATGCCTTCCCTCCTGTCCTCTTCCCCAACCCCTGTGTTGTCCCTGCCCCCAAATGCATGCCATTTTTTATTATTGATACATACATACATACATACCCAACTTTCTGAGTCTATTTAATATTTCTCACATATACATGTTTTTAAAGTAGACCACTTGGGATTAAATAGCCAGTTATGGGGTCCATCCCTGGAGAAGTGAGTCTCCCTCTCCCAGCAGCTGTTAAATGCCCATAGCTCTTCCTTTAGGGGCGGGGCCTTGTGAGATTCCCCCCCTCCCCCATCCCTTAGAGCCTGCTCGGTAGGAGGGAATTCATGCCCAGTACTGTATAGCCAACTACCCATGGTTGGTGAGGCTGGGAACATAGAGGAGAACCTAGTATTGACACTTCTCCCAACTAATATAAGTATCATATAATTCTAAGTACTTATCCACTTACAAACATTTTAAGAGCTTTTCTGGATGATAGGGAAGAGTGTTACGAACTGCTACCATCAAAATATGGCATTGACGTTGCAACCAGGAACACACAGTACTAAGGATACCTGCACAAGATTGGGCCCTCCAACTTTTCATTGTGGATAGAGGAGGTGCTCATGAGGACCCACCCCTTCCTGCAGAGCTGATAGCTGTGAATGGTTGCTGAAGGAGGGGTCATTTCCTCTAATGGTATAGTCACTGTGGGGTGAAGTGGGACAAAGAAGGGGTTCAGAGGAAAAAGAAGGGGTCATCAGGGGTGAGCCTGATAATACACTGTATGTATGTATAAAGCTGTCAAATGAAAAGAAAGTTGGAGCCAGGCAGTGGTGGCGCATGCCTTTAATCCCAGCGCTTGGGAGGCAGAGGCAGGTGGATTTCTGAGTTCGAGGCTAGCCTGGTCTACAGAGTGAGTTCCAGGACAGCCAGGGCTACACAGAGAAACCCTGTCTTGAGGAAAAAAAGAAAGTTGGAAAGAGCAACGCTGTCAAATAACAAACAGGAAGTGCACACACGTGCACCTTCCACAGTGCACTTATGGAGACTGAAGGACAACTTTGTAGACTCACTGCTCTCTGTGTACCTCTACTTTCGGTCCAGAGATTGAAACTTGGGTTGCCAAGCTCACAGGGAAGGTATTTTACCCAACAGTCTTTCCAGTCCTTGAAGAAGTTTTTGTTTTGTTTTGTTTTGTTTTGTTTTGTTTTGAGACAGGGTCTCTCTACATAGCTCAGGTTGTCCTGTAACTCAGCATGTACAGCAGGCTGACCTAAAACCCACAGAGATCCTCCTGCCTCTGCCTCCTGAGTGCTGGGATTAAAGGCATGAGCTACCACCCCAAGCTCACAATGTGGTTTGATTTGCATTTTTCCCCGAATATTCACTGGACTATCTTCCTTGGAAAGCATCTGCTCAGTTCTTTTTCCCATTTGTTAAATGGATTATTTGTGCTTTGGAATCTTAAGGGTTTTTAATATTCTGGGTATTAATCTCCACTTAGATGGATAGCTGGAAATTTTATTCTCCTGCCTTGCAGACTATTTCTTCTGTTCAGTTTCCTCTGCTATGCTGAAGCTGTAGAATTTAAGGCCCTCCTATTTGATTCTTGCCATGATCCCCAAACTATTAGACTCCACCTCTGTTCAGACAGAAAACCGCTGTCTGAACCTATATCTTGAAGTATTTCCTTATTTTCAAATTCGGTTCTCATATTAAGTAAGTAGTTCACATATCCGAGGGGAGGATTTGTCACACGGCCCCTCCCTCCCTGATCTGCGACTGTTGATATGCCCAGTGCTGGCATCTACTGCTTCTATGAGCTCCTCGTGATTACACTGACTGTGTCGTGCGCACAAGAGCACAAGTCATGGCTCTTCTCTCAAAGCTCATATGTTCTCCCTGTCCCTTCCCATGTGTGGGTCTCTGAGCCTTCCACTAGATTGTATAAGTATTCATTAAGGGCTGAGCAGTCCACCATCCCGACTTGAGGAAACTCTTTCATATTGATGCACAAAGAACTTGGAGAAGCCTGGGAGCAGCCACTCAATGGGAGCCACCTGCCTTCCAGACATACCCGTTGACAGCTCAAACACTGGATACACCGTCTCTGATAATAACAATTATATAAGACAAACAACTGGTATCACATCATCAAACCAAGCCTGCTCATCCTTGAATTGGAAGGTGTCAGCTACTCAGAGAAGAGGCCAGATCAGTGCTACTCTGTCAAGGGGGAAAGGCTTATGTTTCCAAATGAAAAATTCTGATAAGCTACAAAGAGAGAAAATGGTGACTAGCCAATTTGATGGTTTTTGTATTATTATTATTATTATTATTATTATTATTATTATTATTATTATTATTATTCAAGCAATTAGTTTACTTCCAGTCACAAGAGCACAAGAATGTCTTCCTCAGGACACATCAGTAACCCAGTCAAACCTCCAGGGAGACAGCTCTGGCTTGTTCTCCCCTCAAAGCCACCAAGGATCAGAGTACTGCAAGTTACAGCCTTGCTGGCTCTCGCACAGTCATCAGGGATTGCTGTCATCTGATCTGTTACCCTCCACCATTGGTCTTAGAACTCTCTTTTCTTAGGAGAAGGGCTTTGGTGTGGGGAATAAATCTCATGCACTCACCAATTGTTACCTTTTTCTCCAACACCTGCTCCCTGCACCCCTGCACGCTGCTCGTTACAATTGTAACCTTCACACACACACACACACACACACCCCTGCTCCCTGCACCCCTGCACGCTGTTATTACAATACTTACCAATTGTAACCTTACACACGCACACACACACACACCTGCTCCCTGCACCCCTGCACGCTGCTCGTTACATTGCTTACCAATTGTAACCTTTCCCCCTGATACCTGCTCCCTGAACACTGCTCATTAGGGTGCCCTTCTGCTACAAACTATCATGAAGAAATTAATTCAACAGTACAAAGTCTGAAATGATGTTACTCTTTCAAAGTAAAGATGCTTCAGAGGAACCTTATGTTTTCATGGTCAAATGGACCCAAAAGATGGCCTGTTCTTCCAGGGGATCTGGGTTCATTTCTCAGGATCCACTTGATGGCTGACAACCACCTTTAACTCCGGTTCTGGGGGATCTATGCTCTCTTCTGGCCTCTGAAGGCACTTATGCATATGGTCCACAGTCATACATGAAAGCATTCAACTGGATAAAAATTTTAAATGTAGATATATAAATAGGATAAACTTTCTTGTGGTGATGTTTGCTTGAACTATAACTTACTGAAAGCATATTGGACTTCCTACGTTCGTGAAGGCAAGAGTGGAGGCTAGAGACATCTGTGTACGGACCTTCCCTAATAACTATCAGTTAGAACACCAACTGGCTGCTCTTCCAGTGGATCTGGTTCACTTCCCAGCACCCACAGTGCTGCATGGAATTCCAGTACTAAGGGATGCATCCAGTGTCCTCTTCAGACTTCTGTAGATACTGCATGCATACACAGTGTACATACACACATGCAGGTACAACACCCATACAGATAAAAATTTAAGATGATTGTTTTAAACTATAAATGTACAGCCATATAAAAAGATAATCAGGAGAATTGGAACCTAGACAGATCCACAGATTTAGAGAAAATGACGTGAAGAGATGCTAGGAGAAGACGGCCCATCCACAGCCTGGAACCCAGGCCTGGCCCACCCACAGCCTGGAACCCAGGCCTGGCCCACCCACAGCCTGGAACCCAGGTCTGGCCCACCCACAGCCTGGAACCCAGGTCTGGCCCACCCACAGCCTGGAACCCAGG
>JADRCH010000269.1:2506156-2522908 GCA_019843965.1 Rhynchomys soricoides
GAGTGCTGGGCTACAAACCCTGCTCCTCAGTTCACACAGCAAGCCCTTGGTCCAGCGAGCATTTCCCCTTCTCGGGCATTTCTACTGAGGTTGGAGAAAATTCAGCAACATGGAGAAAGATCTGTACATCAGTGCTCAGGAGGGGAAAGTGGGGATCAGAATTATGTGCTATACAGTACGCATTAGCCCCTCATAGCAATTCTAACCAGCCACAGAGATCTAAAAAACACATCGAATAATGGCGGGCGAGTTCCCCACCATTACTGCTTGCCAAGTTTCCTAAATTTACCTTGCCCTTTGTTTTTTTTTTTTCAGAGAAAGCTTTTCTATTGTGTCCTAACCAATTATTAAAAATACAGACACTACAAGTATATGAATATCTAATTACTTACAAAGATGCTAATCTATTTGATAAAAATTTATGGTCGGATCCAAAAGTCACTGTAGGTTCTACAGTGGAACCCACGAAGGCTTGGGATTTCTCCCTGAAGGCAAGACTAAACACTGTACACTCACAACTTGAGCAAGAATGGGCTTTAGCACTGGTTCTGTTTCCACTAGAAATATAAGCTCTCCATTTGTGTTCTCTGCTGCTCTTCCCTGGGTGGATAAAATGACAACTTATGTGGAAATCAAGTTGAGGTCAAATTACCAATACTGTGTGAGTGGCTGGAGGTCATGGTTACCTTCACAGAGATCCCTGGAGCCCAGGGCGCATTGCTACCCGCTCAGCATTCAGCATTCTCGTTCCCGATTTCAACTAACAAAGGGAGGCTCCAAGCTTAGAATTAAGCTCTATTTCAGTGACACAGAGAAATAAGTCATGAGCAGATACAGCCAGGCACCACGGGCGGCATGTTCCTTGTATTTTATGAACATTCCAAAATGAAAAGTGTGCAGGTAGCTTGGTTCAACTTGAATAATTCCAATTGTGTGATATTAGACAGGTCCCTGGAAGAGTGGGTCCACATTGCTTGACTGTGTTTTTCTTCTGGGTGTGGCCTGACCCATGGTGGTGGTTTGAATATGCTTGGCCCAGGGAGTGGCACTATTAGGAGGTGTGGCCTTGTTGGAGGAAGTGTGGGGATGGCCTTTAAGGCCCTCCTCCTAGCTGCCTGAGAGAATCAGTCTTCTGGTTCCCTTTGGAACAAGATCTAGAACTCTCAGCTCCATCTCCAGCACCATGCCTGCCTGGGTGCTGCCATGTTTCCTGCCTTGATGATCATGGACTGAACCTCTGAACCTGTAAGCCAGCCCCAATTAAATGTTGTCCCTTTAAGAGTTGCCTTGGTCATGGTGTCTGCTCACAGCAACGGAACCCTAACTGAGAACCCCATTCTTACCCATTCCTCTTATCCCTATTCCATGCTGCCTCTTGTGAAGAGGAGGCTTATTTTGGTTTATCCAAGACAATGAACTTTTTTTCTCTCAATACAGGGTTACTATGTGTAGTCCTGGCTGTCCTAGAACTTACTCTGTAGATCAGGCTGGCCTCTACCTCCCAAGTGCTAGGACTAAAGGTGTGTGTCACCACTGCCTAGCTATGAACTCCATTCTGAAAGAGCTCCTAACAGCTTGTGTTGCTTGATGACACACCTTACTACTTTTTTCTCCTTTCTGCCTTACGTGACCTTTGAGTTATATGTGGGAGGAAATGTCGTGCCTGCGGTTCCGGCAATCAGGCAGCTGAGACAGGAAAATCACAACTGTGTTCAAAGCCAGTGTAGGCTACGTAGAAAGCCGATATATTAATTAATCTACTGGTTCTCAAGCACACTTGAGTACTTCCAATGCTGGTTTGAGCATGGTTTGTTCCTGTCACGACTCCAGTGTAATAGCATTGAGAAGTGGTGGGAACATTCAAAGATATGTGCTTCATGGCCGTGTGCACGTGGGCTACACTGATCAGACTCAGTGGCTCCAATTAATTAATTAAAATAAAGTGTGTAAATAGTGTGTGTGTGTGTGTGTGTGTGTGTAGAAGGGACCACATGAAGCTGAGGAGATGGAATGGGGGATTCTGGGAAAAGCTGGAGGGAGGAGGAGAGGAAGGAGTGGATATAATCAAGATACACTGTTTCACGTATGAATTTTTCGAAGAATAGAAAAAAAATATGCAGGTCATGAAAAGTGGTCAGGAAAGAACAGTGCTGCTGTCTTGGAACTGTTACTTCTTACCTGACTGGCTGCTGTCTTGGAACTGTTACTTCTTACCTGACTGGCTGCTGTCTTGGAACTGTTACTTCTTACCTGACTGGATGCTGTAATAAGAGTTTATGAGCTTCTATCTTCCTTCACATACCTGCTCAGTCTTCCACTTTGCCGCCAGGTTAAGATGCAGCATGAGACATTTCCCAGAACCTGTCTTCTAGAGAATGAGGACTGGAACCAGTCAAGATGCAGACTGGGTTGGAAAGACTTTAACAGACATCCTTACTCCTAACTTGGTGTCACAGTGAATACTGTCCAAACAGAAGCATCATCTAGGGCCTTGATTGTGTGTATCCTCAGAAAGTCACTTCAATGGAGATAAAGGTTTCCAGACACTCTCATCTGTCAGTTCCCAGGGGCCCATGCACCAGGCAACTGTACATTCACAGAATGGAGAGGCACTTGTTATCAGAATGGCAGACTGAAATGAGAGAAGAGTCTGTGCAAATGGACCTGAGGAGGTGAAAAACTTGGGGAGCAGAGCTGGTGAACAGAAACTGTAGTTTCCTTTTGTTTTCCAAATAAAAACTTGGGGCTGGAGAGATGGCTCAGTGGTTAAGAGCATTGACTGCTCTTCCAGAGGTCCTGAGTTCAATTCCCAGCAACCACATGTTGGCTTACAACCCTCTGTAATGGGATCTGATGCTCTCTGCTGGTGCGTCTGAAGACAGCTACAGTGTGTGTGTGTGTGTGTATTAAATTTAATAAGTTTTTAAAAATCTTTTAAAAAAAAGAAATGGGCCAAATAAAAACTTTACTATTGTATATTAATTACATAAAATAATGGATTTTGTTGTGACATTTTTAATGCATGTGTATAATATACTTTAGTCAAGATGAATTTTTCTTTATGTATGGCATGTGTCCATACATACGGGTCCATATGAAATGCCTTACCTGGTTTCTTTTGTGTGTCACTTAAGTGCTGCACCTGCCCAGTGCCTTACCAATTTTTATCCTATAGGGAAAATGCACAGGTAAAAAGCTCCAACACATTGTAAACCCAGTTTCTTCCCAGTCTTCACTGAGATCAAAATCAACAAGAAGTTGCCCAAAGTTAGTTGCCATCTCTGGAGGGAAGAAACGGCTTACTAGTGGGAAGAGCCCAAGTTCTACATACGTGTGAGTTCTTTGTCCACAACCACTGACCATCAACACAGCAAAGAACGAAGCACTCCAAGGAATGTGAGTAAGGACATCCTTACCTACGTGCTCTTGGAGAGAATGATCTACAGACCAGAGATAGAAATGTCACCTCAGGAAGTACCAGTGAGAGCCATAAGGTGGCCTATCTTGTGAAGAAGTGGAAGGAAAGACAACCCCACTAGCCAAACGAGCACAGTCTGGTAAGCGCTTTTCTTCCTCTGAAGCCTCGAAACATCTACCCAGCATGAGAACAGAAACATCCCTGACAGGGATGCCTGTGGTTGTCAACATTCTTAGGTCACAGAGAGCCCTCCAAATGCCATCCAGGATTTCTGGGTGTATCATATAAGCCAGTGACTTCCTCGTAGGGAATTTTGTTATACTGAAGGGCTTTCAACCTAAGGTAAGGATCATACAAGAACCTTACAAGACAATTTCCTAAATCCTTCTAACTTGTCCCTACATGGGATTTTTTTTTCTTTGTCAAAGGTTCAATGGGTTGTTTTCATCAACAAGCAAGGCAAAAACCCATAGTATAGCTCCCTGGGTGTTGTTCTTGGATCTCAGCTCAGGTCACAAGAGAACTGTCAACTATCTTTAATTCCATTTTCCAGGAAAGCTCACTCCATGTTCGATGACCAGAGCTCATTAATAACAAGGTGGCCAATCAGTAGAGTGGCCTCTGTTACCAGGCAAGATGTGACTCCATCTGGGTCAACAATGTGAAGAAATTTGTTATCAACAAGTAAACACAAGGAGTTCCAGGAAACAGATATTAGCATTTCTGTCTATTGTTTTGTTGAAATGAAGGCATGGAGCTCATGCTTCCAACAGGTCAAGTCCACTCTGACCCTTGCTTCAAACACCTGCCCTGACATGTCAGGAGAGCTGAGAACTGCATGGCTGAAACCAAAGACTCTACTGGTTACCCCTAAAGGTGCCCTTGGTGGTGGCTTGTGCATGGCCAGAAATTTAACACTTCTTAGGAACTCACCTGATGAACACTGGGACAAAGTCCTACTTGGGATCATCCTGGTATCTGAAACCTGAGGCTTCTTAGGTTTCCATAATCATCGTCCCAACCAATGTTAACTGGAGCCCCCATTCCTCCATCCCTGGCACAGGTGTACCCCGTTTCTTTGAAGCTCATCAAACCCTTTGCACCAACACTTCCTCTGAGGACCTAGGGGCCAGTCACCCTCCCTCCACCCCCCATGAGAGCCTGTGTCTCCTCTGCATCTCAGGTGTGCCCTGACCTTGGAGAGGAGGCATGAAGGAGGCTGTCTGATTAACTTCCCACTTAAAAGCCAATTACTTTACTATTGGCACCTGCGTTCTGCAATCACTGGCATAAAATCTTTTACAAAACAAAATGTACTAGATGAGAAATCGACTGGAGTTTTTAAAAGTTTGCTCTGAAGGCAGCTGAGACTATGAAGTGTCCTCTCAGAAGGACTTTCTGTCCGTTGAAAGTGCTGGGTCTCAAAACACAGCTGTGGGGCGTGTGGAGGCCAGGCCACATTCAGTCAAGGTATAGAAGACTTTCTCAGTTGAGTTTATCTGCATGGACATGGGAGTGCTATTTTTCTATCTCTCGCGAGGGAAAGGATATTCTCCCATACCTGAGAAAGTGATGCTAAAACTTTTGGAAGTTTCGGAAACTCCCAGAAGGCCAAGGAAGTTCTCTTTTCCCCTCACAGGACCTCTGTATTGTGACCATGCTCTCAAGGTCAGCACAGCCATCTAATGCACCCTCTTCAGTCAGTCCCTCAAATGTCACCTAATGACACCTAGGCCTCTCTTGTCTCCCCACTGGATAACAGCTACCCAGTGCCCACCCCCTCTGGTACTTCTTGCCCTGCGCGCCTGCCGACCATATTCCCAAGCTTTCACCCACCCCTTCCCTCTTTGCTGGTTGAATGCCTTCCCCTGACAAGAATGCCAGCTCTGTGAGGACACACAGCTTTCAAGGGCATCTACAAGACAGGCCAGCAAAGAGCAGGCACTCAGCAAGCGACTAAAGGTGTTTAAAACGTAAAGTCCAAATCAAATGACTTCACACACTGTGAAGAGGTAGTCACTCTTCTCTCCAGGAAGGTAGACAGTGGGGAAGCCATTTTCCAGGGGAGCTGAGAAGAAAACAGGGGAGCCGGACAGACTCAGCTGTGCGTATTAGATGTGAAGCCCAGAAGCTGGACTCGGGGACCGTGATCTTGTCCACACACCCAAAACTCTAGACATGAATGGGAAAAACACTCCCTTGGTTATCAGCTACTTATGAGTCATCAGTGAGTCAGGCCCAGAGCCTGCTACCCGAGCACACAATCTGTGTACTTGCATGGGGCCCTGCATTCAGAAGGTTCCATGCCTGGTCTCACATCCCACTGCCACTGTCTGGAAAATTTTAATAATTTTTTTCCGCAAATTTGTGGTTTTGGAAGTCCAACAGTGCACACGTACATGCAGGAGAGCAACATTAAGTGAGAAGGATTGACTATAGTCTAGTGTCTTTACCAGCACGTTTCCATGTTTGTTTAAGACAAGGTTGAAAGTAGTTCAGACTGGACTGGATCTCACCATGCATAACTGAGGATGACCTTGAACTTGCAATCCTTCTGCCTCTACCTCCTGAGTGCTACAGGATGCTCTGTGGGGTGCTAGCGAGTAGCGGGACTTCCCGTGTACTCTAAAGGACTCTACCAACCTTGTCAGAGCAGATGCTTCTCGATTAAAAGTATCCAAGTTAGCATACCACGTAAGGTCTCCACGTGGCATGTCACATGTGTGTCACACATGTGTGTCTTCCTCCCCATGGTGCTTTATAACGAACAGCCTCATACTATAGAGCTGGTCTTAGATATACATGTCCATGTTCTTCCCAAAGGCTGATGGGAACTTCCTACGATAGAGGAAAGTCAGTTCTGTCTTGTGGTTCTGTTCTCCCAACTTATAGAGATGTGGATATCTTTAGGACGAGCAACGAACACTCAGCAACACTCTGACTCAATTAAATCTGGAATTAAGGAGCGTAAGGGAGTCCACGAGTTGCTTCTGAGGAAAGAAATTACTTTATAAAAGTAATTGCCGGAAACATTAACGAGAGAAGCCGGGAAGCTGTTTTGTTATTCAGAAATAATTTCAGCTTCTGCCTGAGCCCTGGTGCTGGGTTCCTTCAGTTCTCTCTCCAGCTCTCTTTCCTTGGCCACTGTGGTCTCCACATAGCTGTATGTCACTGTGGACCCAGTGAGAGACTACTCATGCGCACACAGTAGGTCAGTTTGAAAGTGGACCTTGCCCTGCTGGCAAGGCATTTCCCTGACAGCCTGACCTCATCCATGTGTTAGAAGTCAATCACCAGAGTGGCCTTCAGGCCACAAGGTTTGGGTGCCACACTTAGGTTGCTCATGTCCCAGCATGGGTTGCATTTGGATGAATTTGATTCTACAACCAGATTAGCTCAGCAGGAGCAGCAATTGTAACCTAATTTTAACTAATCAGTTACACAAAGGAATCTCCAACCCTTTAGGAAGCAGGTCCCCTCCACAGATGGGCACAATGTCACTTTGTGTCTGTATCTCCAAACCCAGAACCTTCGAGCACCTGAACAGCAGCTGCGCTGCAATGCTGTCAGGCTGGAATTACAACGGGCGAATTATCGTGGGGGGGAAGGGGGGGGACTCTCGAGTTACAGAGCTCTTTCTGTGGAAGGCAGAAAGTAAATAAAAGAGGACTCCTGTAAATACAGAACCTGAGGAAATCAGCAGAAGAGCAGCCTCTCAGAGCACAAAGGAAATATGACACCTGAGGGAGACCAACAGCCAAGCCTTTGGGGGGGGGGGGAGGACCAGAGGACACCTATAGGAAGTCCCAAGTCCTCAGAGCAGACCCCATGTGCACTCCACCCCAGTGTTGGCAGGAAATGTTAGCCTGTCTACCATCATCTATCTAGTCTTGGTCTCCTTGAACCATCTATGTCCCTTACATGGAGCCTCCACATGATCCAATCAAAGGTTTCACTTGCTCTTTACAACATCTACCCAACCGGTACCCTTCATTCAGCTCTTGGCACCACCTGCCAAAAGTGAATTCAACTTTCACACCTGTAAAAAATGTAACACTCTGCACAATGCCCAACAGCGTCCATTGTTGATGTCATTTAACATCATACCTAGAAACTCTCAGAGTCACCCACCAACTGAGAGATGGCTGGATTCCACAGCTACAGGGTCACCCACTGTGTGTCCTCACCACTGTCTATTTAACCTTCCTCTCCTGGTTTCTTTCTCCTGCTATTTCAATGAGGCTACAAGGAATGACATTGTGTATGCATCATTTGTTCATGTACCAGTTTGACTTTACTGTCAATTCCTATAAGAACAGGATGATAGGGGCTGACAAGGTTACTTGTACCACAAGCCAGGCAACCTAAGTTTGATTCTCAGAACCCGTGGTAGAAGACTTTCTCTTTCACATGTTGTGACATACACATTCTCACACACACACACAAAGAAAATAATGATGATGATGAAGATGAGAGAAAAACGAGATGACTATGTTAAAGGCACAGTGGTAATTTTGATAATTCACCATTCATGGATATTGTAATGTAAAAATCTCATTTTGAACATCTAAAATATGAACAAAAAGTAAGTTTGGGGATGGCGGGCTGAGACACGGAATGGCTGAGTTTGACTGTTAGTCCCAGCAGTGTTCAGCAATATCAACAGGAACCTTTTCTCCTTTGTAAAACACAGCATTTGCATTCTTTGAAGATTCATATATGCATACACTACATTTTGAACATGGTCACTCATCACCCCTCCCCTAATCCTCTCAGACCCTCACGTCTGTTTTTAATAACCCACCAAATACGATCTGTGATCCCCACAAACCCAAAGGTGCCATCCCCAGGTGCACCTTAAAGGAAGCTGACTCTCCCTGCCCCATCAACTACCCACAGCTCCTCAGCCGAGAGTGAGGAGTTCATGAGCCCCTCCCCCTCCCACACGAGGCTCTTTGAACCTGGGTTTCTTGTCTATGAAATACTCATGGCCAAAATGGTTCCAAAGAAAGGTAAAATGGCCATGAAAACATCGTTTGACATCTTTGCTTCAAGACATCACTAGTTTATGACTTCTAAGTGAAGCCTCCCAGGGCCCCATCCTCAGCAGACTCTGTTTTCCTAGATACCTTCCAGACATCTGGTAATCCCACATCTTTAATATCTAGCATGATGTCCATATAACTTGCCCCCAAGATGTGACTTAAATCTGCATTCTCCTCCTGAACTCTATAGTCACCGAAGACCTTCAGACCTGAAGCCCTGTGTTCCCCTCAACCTCTGCCTCTCTGCTCGCATCCCTGTTCAGTCACCAGTTACTGGGAGGTGTCCCCCAGATCTTCCCAGAACCTGTTTCCGCCTTTACACTATTCGGTAGAGTTCCGTCTCTTTTCAAATGACCATTGCAGAAAGAAGGCAAACTAGTTTAACTGACCCTGGTGCCTCATCCTTCAGAGACACCTCCCTAACCAGCCCTCCAGTGACAATTGTAGAACACAGACCAGCCTTGTTTCTCTAGTGGTGAAAGCCACTTGTTTGCCCTCTACCTCCTGTGGCTGAGTGTTAAATGGATAACACATAAACCATACAAGCCACAGCCTTCTCGAAGGCACACCTCCAGCCCTCTGCTGGCCTCTGGCCACAGCAAATGCCTGCCTTCCCCTGGGAGGCTGGCTCTCCGGCGGCCTTCCGTTGGCACCAGAAACTATCCAGCATGCTTCTCATTCACTCAGTTGTTCGACAAGTGCTTAATATGTGCGATTTATTATTTAACCAGAAAGGATGTCCTGGATGTTCCAAACCTTAGACATCCTCAGAAATCCCCTTCATGGGAACTTCACAAGACTAAACTCCCACCTCTGGTAGATAGTTGTCTTTCAGGGAAGTATTTCTTAGCCTTGGCATTAATCACGTTTTGAGTCATTTATTAGGGTGGAGAGCCACCCTTTGGCCTCTTGGCTGTGTGGTGGCACCTCAAGAGTCTACTACCTCATACCAGCTGCGTTGAGTTCTACAATTATGTCAGCCAACAGCTGTCATCAAATACTCTCAGATTTCTTCTGGGTTTAAGTCACTCCAGGTTGGGAGTCACTGTAACAGGGCAGTGGTTACCCACCCCACTCCGTGATCAAAGCTCTGTCACTACTACTAGCTAGACAAGCAGAACACCACTCTGTAGATCATTAAGATGACTTGGGTTGTTGCAGACCTGCAAAGAGTGAGTGTGTACAGCGACCCTTGCCATGTAAAGACCAGCAGCTGATACCACCCCCACCCCAGTGATAGATGAAGCATTTCCCAGATTACTGGCCACACACAGAGTCTGAGCAGGTGTGCTAATCTTTACCCATACATGTGACACACCCACTACAAGAGCTTCATAGGACACTGTGTCCTAAATGAGTTCACAGTGTCCTAGTACCTACCACAATTGTCCAGTTTCTACAGGGACAATAGAGCTATAAATAGAGATACAAGAATCAACATTGTGAGCCTTTATGTCCTGGAAGGTGGCATCAATGCCTGCAACTATTCTGATTTGTGTCCCTTGATAATGGGTTAGGTGGCTTCAGGGGTTGTCTGTCCTTTTTGCCGTGATGTCCCTCACTCTGCACATCAAGAAAAGCACTGGAACGTTAGGTAAAATGAACCCAAAGAGACTATCACTGAGATACATGCTAATCAATCTTTGTTGTTTTTTTTTAAAAAAAAAAAAAAAAAAGCAAGACTCTTGAAAGCAGCAAGAACAGTGACTGAGCCTACCTGGGCCCTCAACAAGATCAGCTGCTTTCCTGTCAGAAAGAGGGAGGAGGAGAGAGGGAGGGGGAAAGGAATGGGGAAGGAAAGGAGGCCTAACCCTTGACCCAGAGAGAGAGAGAGAGAGAGAGAGAGAGAGAGAGAGAGAGAGAGAGAGAGAGCACTAGCTGAAGAAGGTTTCTACCACTAACCTTCCCTAAAACAAAATCTCTAGAAGGTTCTTAAGGGTAAAATAAAAAGGTCACTAGCCATCAAATCAAGAAGGGAGACAGGAAGAAAGAAAGAAAGGAAGGAAGGAAGGAAGGAAGGAAGGAAGGAAGGAAGAATGGGAGTGGAGAGGAGCCAAGAGAGGAGAGGAGCAGAGAGAGGAGGAGATGGGAGGGGACAGGGGAGGGGAGGGGCGGAACGGAGCCCTGGGATCTACCAGCCACTCAATGTGTCTGCCCCAATTCTATAAACTAGAACCTGAGAAACAACCACAGGGAGCTGTGAGCCCAGAGGACTCTAAGGACTCAGGGAAACTTCATTTTCAACCTGGCATCCTAAAGCTGTCTACCTAATAAAAGAGATTGCTGAGGTCCTATCATAGGTGGGCATCAGAACCAGCTCCCCCTTAATGTCTCCTCCTGAGAACATTGGCTAACGCCCCCCCCTCCTCCTGAGAACATTGGCTAACACCCCCCCCATTCTCTAGTGTTAGCTCCATTCTAAAATGGCTGGAACACCACCAAACCAGAGAGTTAGAAGAATCAACGCCCATGTCTGCATGTGGAAATGGGAGGATTCTTCTCCCTGCCCCACCCCCACCCCAGACTAGCGGTCCCTTCTTCTAGATGGATTAACCACATGCACTTGAGAACTAGTTTTAAGCCAGGATGTTCCATGTCAGCGACTACAGTCAACCCTCTCCTTTATTATTAAACAACTTTAATGACTCCTTAAGCGTTGTCAACCTGATCCCTCTCTAGGAACACAGTTATCTACGGTCAGTGCTGTAATTCTTTGCAGCCTGGGGTTCTAGCCTGCAGTGCTCTGGTGAGGACAGCAGTATGAGGATCTTCCCTCTGGGGGTTAAGAACTGCCACCTAGCTTATAATCCTGGACTCTCATCTCCTCTGTTGACACGGAAGTCCACGGTGCTGCTGTGGCACCATCAGCCTCACATAGAAGGAAAAGACACTAATCCCACTTGGATGCCTTGTAGGCAGTGGAGTCTCAGATCTCACATACTGAACTCACTGTGACTTCCTAAGCCCCTTAAGCCTTCATCCAGTCTTCTAAACTGCACTACATACCTGCCAACACCTCCCCCTACCTACTGCAGATTACTGTCCAGTCTAAGTGTCAAGGGCGCATCCACAAACTCGCTAGGTTGGGCTCCAGGTGACCGTGACAGCCTAACACCCTCAGTATCCACTCCCACATGCTTTGTGCCCATGCTCTTCCCGGTCCTCTGTCACGATAGTTTCTCATGAAGCAACACTTCTCCCAGAAGCTGTACTCAGACCTAATTCTAGTTATTATCCAGAAAGTAAGGAGGTAGGCATGGTTCAAAGCCTAGACGCGTTTCACTTTGGAATAAGTAAGCCCACTGTGCAGTGGTGGCAATAAGGCCACTTCAGTCCAGTCAAGGAAAGATGAAACCCGAGAAAACATGTGCAATCAATCCTTCTTCAGCCTTTCCAGAGCCATGTCCATGGATATATTTAATAAGAAAGTTACACAGTAGCTAAAATGTTTACAAACCCTTTTTACAGTAATTGAACCTGAGATTAACCATGGAGTCTCAAAAAGCTATGCCTCTTCAACCAATGAAATTAAGAAAGGATGTGAAATGGTAAATTCTATCCAACTGGGCATCTCCCTGTAGCTCGCCCTGCTAGTCTGTCTCTAGAGTTTTGCTCTAACTAACCAGCCAAACTGCGTACATTTTGCACTTTTGGTTTTGCTCAGTTTCTTATAACCTCCTTCTGCTTGACTGAGAGATGTCCCCCGGCTGTAGGGCAATGGTGTGTGCCCAGGGCAGGAGTTGGCCTGTCTAAAACTACAGTTTGATAAACATGTAGAGAACAGGAGAAAGGGCGGGGAGAGGTAAGAGAATCCCATCTGTACTCACCATGAGCCATGTTGGAATGGAGGGGCTTGGGTTTATTTATGAGAAGTATTGGATATGGTGTCAGTACAGGTGATGCTCTGAAGTTTGTGTAAAATTGCATCTGAGGCTGGAGAAATGGCTCCGTGATTAATAGCATTTGTTGCTCTTACAAAGAACCCGCGTTCAGTTCTCAGCACCTACGTGGTGACTCACAATCACCTGCAATTCCAGTTCCAGGAGACACAACACCCCCTCCTAACAAACACAGTGCACATAAACTCACACAGGCACACGTTAAATTATGAATATTATCTTTAAAATCACATCACATTTTATCAGAATTGGGCAAATGTTCTTTAAAGAAACTATAGTGAATTTTCCCATGCTACGTATAATTTTGTGGATTACCCAATTATAAGTTAGGCTGGAGACAGAGCTCAGTTAGAAAGTGACTGTTTGATGTGCCTGAAGCCCTGGGTCCGGTCCTCAGCACTGGCTGGAGACAGAGCTCAGTTAGAAAGTGACTGTTTGATGTGCCTGAAGCCCTGGGTCCGGTCCTCAGCACTGCATAAACTAGCTACAGTGGTTATAAACCTGTGATCTCAGGAGACAGAGACAGGAGGATCAGATATCAAGGTCCTCCTTGGCTTTGTTATGAGTTCTAGGCTAGCATGGGCTACAGAAGACCCTGTCTGAATGAAATCAATAATCATAAAGCATGTGTTATACACATTCAATTGTACCCAAAAAAGATCTTTCGTTAGCCTATCTCTTTACTCCTCATATCTGAATTAGGCCTGGCTTTCCAGTGTGCTTCACTTGGGTACAATTCCCAAGTCCTCTGAGACCTGGTTCCTTTTCTGGAAGCTGAGCCGGTAGCATAGAGGCCAGAAGCAGACAGCAGGTAGGCGGACCCCAAACCTAGCCATCCACCAACACGTTCATCCCCTCAACAGAAGAGTAGGAAAAGCTCTGCTCAGATTCCCAGGCACTAATCTCATCAGGAATGTTCCTCTCCTTTCCCCAGCTGACCCCCTCCTGGGTCACACCCTCACTCCTACTAAGCTGCCAGCTACAGGCCTCTTCACTTATAATACCCTAAAGAAACCATTGACTTCATTCCTAATTAGTCATCACAGACTTCTCCTTATCTCCAGACCTCTCTAGAGGGGAACCTAACCCTCTCTCTAATTAAACCCCAGCTGGGCAAACAGTGTAGACTTGGGGCCAATGTGATAAGACCAACCACACCTGCAGCCTGTGAGAGTCAAGGGGCCTCTACCAGCCAAGTCTCAAATAGCTACAGAGACCTCCCTCCAGCTCCAACTGGATGGGCCTTCCACTGCTGAATTCAGCTTTGATAAATGTGCTGCTACAGAATCTGGGTGTTTTCCCTCCAGTCCTGGAACCGTACAGAGGCCTCTGAGCACACACAGAAGCAGACAATAGTGGCACAGAGCCATGGGTCAGACAAAATGGGTCCCCTATAGCCCTCCTCTCCATAGCAGCCTTTCCCACCCCAACCTTCGGGCTGTGCTAGTCTTCACACAGAGGTAAAGCCTTCCACTGTGTCTGCCTCCAACTCTTGTACAGCAATGAAGTAGTTTGCAATCCTCAACATGAGTGACACAGTCCTCAGCATCTGAGAGGGAGTTCTGGTCCTCTGTCTCTGAGAGAGAACAGCCCCACTCCATATAACTGTTTCATGCAGGATAAGCATGAAACAGTGGATGGATGGATGGATGGATGGATGGATGGATGGATGGATGGATGGACGGATGTTTGGATAGACAGATGGATGAATGGATGGATAGATGGATGGATTAATTGATAAATAGATGATGGATGGATGGATGGTGAGACAGATGGATGTTAATGGATAGATAGATGGACAGATGGACAAATGGATGGATTATGAAATGGATGGACAGATGGATGACCATCCTACAAACACTTGGAATAGTGCTTATTCTGAGGAAACCAGCAGGCATTACTCATGATGCCAGTGGACTGGAGGCCTGAGTCTCCGAGGAGACCTCAACGAAGCCAGTTCCATACCCTGTTTGCTAAGCCTCCCCTTGGGTGTTTGCAGGGAAGAACATCTGCAGCAGGGTGAAGTGCCGACGTGCATGGTCCTTATGGTGCCTCACTGCCCCTGGGCCAAAACAATGTTGGTTTTGCTTTGCCCAGCACAATCCTCCCCAGATGCTCCTGAGAAACAGATTCAGATGAGAAGTCCAGCTTCTGCTCTGGACTTCTGAGGTGCACCATGTTCTACTTCACTTCCATTATAAAGGGTCGACTCTGAGTTGTCACTGTCCTTCAGGGACGTTCGCCTTGATCTGTTCTTTTGAACTGCTGTGGGCTCTTTCATAGATTGTACTGGCCAGTTTTGTGTGTTAACTTGACACAAGCTGAAGTTATCACAGAGAAAGGAGTTTCAGTTGAGAAAATGCCTCCATGAGATCCAACAGTAAGGCATTTTCTCAATTAGTGATCAAGGGTGGAGGGCCTATGGTGGGTGGTACCATCTGTGGGCTGGTAGTCTTGGGTTCTATAAGAAAGCAGGCTGAGCAAGCCAAGAGAAGCAAGCAAGCCAGTAAGTTACATCCGTCCATGGCCTCTGCATCAGCTCCTGTTTCCTGACCTGCTTGAGTTCCAGTCCTGACTTCCTTTGGTGATGAACAGCAGCATGGAAGAGTAAGCTGAATAAACCCTTTCCTCCCCAACTTGCATCTTGGTCATGATGTTTGTGCAGGAACAGAAACTCTGACTAAGACATAGATGTTCTTTTATGTATGTTCCTCGTGGGGTTTGTTCAGATCATTAGGATTCTGTCCTCATCGGCTTAGTTCCCCAGTGATGCATTCATATCTGATGGGCTCATAGTATGGGATGGAAGCTCAGATGCTTCTCTCTTTCTCTTTCTCTCTCTCTCTCTCTCTCTCTCTCTCTCTCTCTCTCTCTCCAGCTTGAACTTGGACAGCTGAGTGGACAGCACATGGTAAAGTGATACAAATCACAGGTGAGCACAGGAGAACACTCACCCTCACTCCCCAGCCTTTGCCCTGACCAGTCTTTCTTCCTTTCATCACAGAAGTGGAGGGAGAAACAGCCAGGTGATAGCAAGCATTTGATGCCAATTCTTCAAAACCATGGATGTTTCCCTTTCCATGTTTATAAGAACATCCTAAACTTTTTCCTGATTTGTTAAAGTAAAATTGACAAATAAAATCCTCGGCCCTAAATGGGGTCTATATCACCCCTCCCCCTCCTTGTGGACGAGGAGGTAGAAAGGATATAAGGGTCAGAGGAAGGGTGGGATGTCCTGGAGCATCGTGGCACCCTGTCTGGTTGGGAAGAGGAAGGAAAGCAGGAGTGAGGGGAAGGGCACAGCGTGAGCACAATCAAAACATGTTCTATGGATGGATGAAGTATCATAATGAACCCCACTACATGTAGTTAACATACACATACGCTAACAAAAGCTGCAGGGAGATCTTGTCAGTTAGGAGCCCTTGTTGATCTTCCCGATGACCTGAATTGGTTCCCAGCACCCATAGATTGCCTGTAACCACAGCTATGGGGGATCTGACATGGTCTGGCCTCGGAGAACACTGCACTCACGTGAGCATACATTTACACAGACATACGGACAGACACACATACACTATTTTCATTTGTGATCAAATTCATTTACAGTATAGCACTGACCGTTTGCTGAGTGAGGGCGCTCCCTGCTCCCTCGCTCTTGCGGTTACCTCACACCTCTCTGTGTTGTTCTCACTTTTCCCACACTCTCTTCTCACTTCTACAAATATCGTCCTAATCTACTCATCCTCTGAGTGCAGTTACCATGCTCTGCCTCTGAGAAGAACAGACACCCCACTCCAACTCTCAAATATCTGGGCCTGTATCTTTTGCATCCTGTAGTTAACGGTTACACTTTAGTGTAGCTGTCCAGCAGCCGTGGATGAACCGGGTCGGCCTCTACCTGAAAGGGAGGCTGGGAGGCTGGGAATGAAAAAGGGACGGGGTGTGGTGCGAGAGATGAATGAGGCCAAGACAAGATTTCTGATCAAGGCTTGAACTTTATTGTTCTGTGCTCCTTTTAAAGGGAAAACCCAAAGACCCAGTCCTTTGTTTCAGCAAGCTCAGCAGGCAGTCGACTCCTCAAGGTTCCTGTAGGAAGTTGCAAATGCAGAGAGGCCAGACTGACTCCAGCCAGGTTTGGTTTTCCTACTCAAGGCTGGGGGAAGGGCACACTTTAGGTGGGTGAGGTGAAGTCTCCACTCCAGAAAAGGACGGGTTTACTGCATCCTGTAAGAGCAATGGGGATCCCACACTCACTGGTGCTTGGCTAGGATGTGAATTTACTGCATATTTAACCACCTATGCCCCTCCATGAGTGCCATGCACGGCTGTTGACTGTGACTGTGTCCGTGTGAGTGCCATGCATAGCTGTTGACTGTGACTGTGTCCA
>JADRCH010000269.1:2522918-2548995 GCA_019843965.1 Rhynchomys soricoides
CCATGCACGGCTGTTGACTGTGAATGTGGAGCTTCAGTGCCTTACCCATGCCTCAACCATCCTGTGATGTGGGCATCTTCATGCCACAGAATCCCACATGTAAGTGGGATAGCCTGTGCCTGGGCACCAGACAGTCTCTGATGCCCTCCGTCTTCATCATTAACTTAATGTTGTAAGCTCATGAAGAATGGCGTGGGGCAAGTTAGAAAAGGGAGGGAAGCTGGTACACAGGAAATTGAAATTCACCCTAAAGGGGGAAAGTCAAATGTGCATGTCACATTAAAACCCTCCAGAGGGCTGGGGAGGAGCCTGTTGGTGAAATGGTTGCCTCACAAGCAACAAGACCTGAGTTCTAATCCCAGAAGCCACATAAAAAGCCCAACATGGCAGAGTGCACTTGTAATCCCAGTGCTAGAGAGACAGAGACAGGAGGGCTCTGGTGGCTTTCTGGCTGGTCAGCCTAGCTGAATCAGTAAGCTCCAGGTTCAGTGGGAGACCCTGTCTCAAAAGTGAAGTCTGGTGAGATGACTTAGCCGGTAAGAATACTTGCCACCAAGTCTAATAACTTGAGTTAAATCTAAGGGTTAAAAATAAAGTTGGGGACAATTGAAGGAGACACCCAACATGGACCTCTGGCCTCTGCATGCAAGTGTACCAAAACTCACACGAGCGCATGCACATACATACACACATACACACCCACATATACACATGCACACTCACACACCACACATACACACGCACACACATACATACATGCACACTCACACACACATGCACACTCACACACATGCACACTCACACACACATGCACACACATGCACACTCACACACACAAGCACACACATACACACATGCACACACGTACACACACATACACACATGCACACTCACACCACACACACATGCACACACATACACACATGCACACTCACACACACATGCACACTCATACCACACACACGCACACACACATGCACACTCACACACACATCTACACACACATGCACACTCACACACACAAGCACACACATACACACATACACACATGCACACACATATACACATGCACACTCACACACCACACACAGGCATGCACACACATGCACACTCACACACATGCATGCACACCCTTTAGTTGTCTGAACCACACAAAGATTAGAAAAACTGTAATACTCCATGTGCTAATTCCTATATAAAACGTGAAAACACAATCCACCTATGTTTTTCTTTTCTACACCCAGAAGAATGCAGACCATCCAGTCCTGAGGCAGAGCCCATTTCAACACCCAGACCCTGTTAACTTGGATAGAGCATTTTCACCATCTAGTGGTACCTTTAAGAATTGTCTCCAAAATAGAAACCCAGTGTGTACTTAAGAGACCTCCAAACTAATGCTCAGCTGGAGCCAGATTTTTGTAATTTTAAAGGAAGGAAAACTAGTACATCATTTAAAAGCTGAGTGATTTCTAAACAAAAATAAACCAAATCAATATTTTCATCTTTAATATTTCCCCAGACAAGTAAATGTCACTAATTCTCAGAAATATTTTAAGTGCATCATAGTGTCTCATCTCAGAGACAAAGCACGACAGGAAAAGGAAGTAAAGGGTCAAAGAAGGAACAGAAGGATGCAAAGGTCACTGTCACATCTCATGGGAGCCAGAAAATAGGATTACATAATTAAACTGAAGATATTCATTTATGTATATAAAAATATAGATGGCGATCCAAGATTAAAATTATTTCCTCTCAGATACCCTGAAAAATACAATCTTAGATAAAATGTTAATTCATCTAAAGATAGACTGGATGCACCAAACTCAGATATAGCTAGGTAATTGTGTTGATAAAAAAAAATCTTTCTTTAGTAGCTGGAGAAGGGGCTCCAAGTGCTGGCTGCTCTTGCAGAGAAGCCACATTTGTTGCTCAGCCTGTGGATGATTACAGCAAGTTCCAGGGATCAAACACTCTCCTCTAGATGCTGCAGTCACTGCACATACATGGGGCACACACATACAGACAGACATTCATACATATAAATAAAAATAAATCTTTTTAAAATCTTTTTTCAGTAATATATATAGTTGAGACAGTGTCACTGTGTTGCCCTGGCTGTCCTGGAACTCTCTATGCCAACTAGGCTGGCCTCGAACTCTCAAGAGATGTGTCTGCTTCTGAGTGCTGGGATTGATTAAAGGTGTGTGCCACCAGGCCTAACCTTTCTCTCGTCATTATAATTGTCCTGCATCTTTATGTCTCAGGTCCTTAAGCTCTTCTCTTCCTTTTGGTAATGATGTCATGGGAAATGCCCAATACACGTTCACTTGTCAATCTGACAGACACTTGCTAAATGGCTCCTATGTGCCAGGCATCAGAACTCCACAGGGTCTGGAAAGTGTCCTGTCCTCATGGGACATCCTGTAACTAGGAGGACAGGTGGCCCAGAAGAAAATATGTCACAAGTACTCTACAAAGGGCAGACTATTATCTCATCTGATTCCATGAGCACTGTTCAGTGGGTCTTACTCCATCTCACAGAGGATGAAAGCTCAACCTAAGAACTGTGATGTGATCTAAAGTCATGTCTGGCTTCTCCGGGTCCCACTCTACTGGCACCTACACATTTCCCTGTCAGCTTTCTACAGTAAATGTAGCCAGTGCACACCTGCGGCCAGGTATGGGTAGGGGATGATGCCAGGTCCTGGAGGTCCTACCTTCACACTAGAGGAGCCTGCTCCAATTGCAGCCTGCTCTAATTGGTTAATACGGTTGCAAGTGCCCAAGAGCACACTTACCAGAGTTAATTCAAATTTAGCTACAATATTCTGTGAAAATATTAACTCTAATTTAAATGTTTAATGAGAGTCTAGTTTGGAGGCTAGAGACATGGCTCAGTGGTTTGGAGCACCTGCGGCTCTTCCAGAGGACCAACGCTTGGTTCCCAGCACCCTCATGACAGCTCACAATCATCTGTAACTCCACTTACAGGAAACCCAACACTCTCTTCTGGCCCCTGTTGCTTCCTGCACACATGTGATGTACATACATGCATACACTTAGGTACATGCATACACATAAAATAAGGTTTTTTTAAAAAATAAGTTTAATTTGTCAAAGAAAGTTATCTATTGATTCTGTGGTTTACTTGTACAAAAGAATAATTAATTTTGGGTCAATTTGTATTCTGTAGAGGTTTTCTCCCATTTTATTTAGAGCCATCATGGAGCCAATTGCTGGGATTTTCAGGTCACCAAATAGCAACTGAAGTGGAACAGTTGCCTCTGTGCTGAAAGGCTCAGTGCCGCAGAACACCGCATAATGAATACTAACAAAAGACACAGCACCACAGCAAACTGAAAGGCAGAGCTACTGAGGAGCCCATGCTCCCCAACCCAAGACTGCCCGTGCTCCCTAACCCAAGACTGCCCGTGCTCCCCAACCCAAGACTGCCCGTGCTCCCCAACCCAAGACTACCTGTCACAAATACCCAGACCAATGATCTTGGATAGCCTCACAGTGCAAGTCAACAATTAGGCCAACTACTGCCAAGCAGTTCCTGGCAAAACTTTGCTTCTACTTCTGGTCTGAGATGCATTGTTTGCTTGGTGAAATCCAGAGGCATGAGAACCTCCTATGGTAAATGTTGATATAAGAAAAATGTCTTAGGTGACCAGCCATATTTATCAAGGTATTATACCCACCACCTGCACGGAGTTTACCAAGTAGGCGGGGTAGGGCTGCTATCTGGTGTGCGTTCAGCTTGAGTTGCCTGGATACCATGTCTTGTGCTCAACGGGGCACATAAATCTAATTGTGCCTCTCTTCACTTCAGCCATAGGAATTCCAAATTAGATCATATCACTGGGCCATGTGAGCAAGCCCTATGCGTTCTAGCTCTCCATGTGGCTTGCCCAAGCTGCCCTCTGCAACCAAAGGCAGGAAGCATTCCAATTAAAAAGATGTCTTAGAGTCTCATCAAACATGGCCAGCTTTCAAGACTTCCTCCCTTCTTAGGCCTCAATTTGAGGTTCATCACTTCTAATTGCTGGCGATATAAAGGAACTGATTGCTGATTCCCTTTCTGTAGCTAAATTGCCAGTGCACGTTAATAACATCCTCATAAGTACCATTTGTGGTCGGCCATCAGGGCCCATTAATTCTCAGATATGCTTCCATAAACCAAAACAGAAAGGGGATTTGGAAAAATCAGCCTAGAAAGGGGCACGGTTATATGTTCCGTAGTAGAGGTAAACTTTAAAGTTGTCACTACTGAGAAACCTTAAAATATTACCAAAAAACACTGAGAAAAAGTATGTAAATGTATATACATGCATATGTGTGTGCATGCATGTGTGTGTGAGAGAGAGTATGCAAGCGTGCATGTGTGTGCATGTGTACTTGTGTATGTGTTCATCTAGAGTGATCTGTTGTTGCCTATTTCTGCTCTTCGGTAGAGTGGGAGGAGTTGGTAAGAGAGGAAGAGGGGGCTGCACCAACAGATTGGTAGCAAGCTCAGCAGCAGAGAGCAACTGGGGGCAGAAACTGCAGGGAGCAGAGGCAGCAGGGACAGAAGAGGAGAGCAGGGGAAGCTGAGACAATGCAGAGCCAAGTCATGGAAGGCAGAAGCCATGAAGACTCAAAGATAAGAGCCCCCAGTCATTGCAAAAGTTCGACACTGCCCAGCCTCTAACAAACGCCAGAGAGCCTTGATGCCAACTGCTGCTACAAGCTAAGGGTCTCAACATCCAGAACTAAGAGATATGACCTGACCCACTGAATCCTGCTGCCATGAGCCACACACGAGGGTGGCACCACTGTCCAGGCCCAGGGCAGCAAGCCTCTTGACCTGAGCCCCTAAAACATGGGACTATATGCCCAGTCGTGGGGACCCAGACCGGGACTCCGAGCTATATGTCGGAGTCCATTAGTCCAGCCTACATTTGGGATGAAGAAACCCAGAACTGCCACCGCCACCATTGGTTTACTTACAATTTAATCCAACAGGAGCAAAGGAACCCGGACTGCACATTGGTAGCAGAAAGGAGAGGCCCACTCACCCCTGTAAAAATTTGTAATTTCTTATGAATCTATGATTATTTCCAAACATAAGGTTAAAGACAAAAAAAAAAAGTTTGGTGGCGCACGCTTTTAATCCCAGCACTCGGGAGGCAGAGGCAGGCGGATTTCTTAGTTCGAGGCCAGCCTGGTCTACAGGGTGAGTTCCAGGGCAGCCAGGGCTACACAGAGAAACCCTGTCTCAAAAAAAAAAAAAAAAAGTTTCCTAGAACCCGTTCTGTAGCTTCACCGAGGTGGTGGGGACTGGTGCTTACACTCTCCGACATACCCACCTTTCTGATCTCACTACTGTCTACCCAGAGCCACTTCCAGAATCTAATTATGACTAAATGTTCGTCTCAGCTCCCTTCTAACCGTACACAAGCCAGATCACTGTACCTTACCTCCAGAGACAGCTGGTCAGAGCGCTTGCACAGTTTCTCCCCGTCTCCCACACACAGAGCTCCCCACTCCAAGTTGTCACTACACCAAGCTGGAACATGGACCATGAGGAAAGGCTTTGTTGACAAGCCAGTTATCCCCTCAGGACTTCTAGTTGGCAGTAAAGCTCAGGGCGTGCGCACCCAAGTTCACACAAGGCAAAGAACCACAAGCCAACATCTTCTTCCACCACATCCAAAGCATCTTCCTGTTATACAAAGAGCCAAGCCACCATGCCACTGCCACCACATTCCTGCCACCATTCCTGCTGCCTCTACCACACTGCACCACCACATTCCTGATACCACACCACCACCACCACACAGCCAGAACTGTACAGAATGCATTAAATCAACAGAAAGTCTTTCCGTGTTATAAAGCTGGGGTAATTTCTCACCCCTCTAAACTGTTCCCACCCCCAGAGCAAGTCTGACAGGACTGGTTTGAGTCAAACAGCCAGATTCAGATTTTCAAACAAGCCACCCAGCAACTACTCAGTTTCTTGAGAGTCTAAGTGGACAGTGGACACCACTGAGCAAGAAGAGGCTCTGCACCTAGAGGTGGAGTTGAGTCAGGTCCGCGGAGCATGACAGTAAGGCATGTGTACTCCTGCCCTGGTTCATCCTACCTTGTGCTCCACATCTGCTTACTGATACCATTCCCCACAGAGAAAGAAAATCTTAAAGAAATTTTTAAAAAGAAGAACCCTCAACTTCCCGCAGCTCCACACTTAGCACCTTCAGTGAGTACAGAAAAGACAAATGAGGAGTAGAAATTCAGGGGGTAACGGCCGGAGGGGCCTCTCCAATACACCCCACTTCCAGGAAAGAAAGAAGTAGAAACCAGTTTTCACTGCCTCCAAAACACGCATTGGAGGGAAGAGAGAGAATTCGTTGTTGTTTGTCTTAAATATGACACGGTCAGACTCTGTTTGGTCACTGGGCAGCTGGGGGTCATGGGGAAGACACAGGAGTCAGAGAGCGAGCCATCTCATCCTGTCTCCATTTTTTTTGTTTGTTTGTTTGTTTTAGTTTGGTTTTTTGTTTTGGTTTGGTTTGGTTTTTGGTTTTGGTTTGGTTTGGTTTTTGTTTTTTAGCAGAAAGAAACGTGTGTGTCGGCAGAGCATTTTCAAATCAAACTCGGACTTACACTCCAAGCTACTAATTGGGGAACAGTAATACAGTCAGGTCTGCAGCTGGACAAAGAGAAAAGAAGCAGGTGAGAGACATTGTTCTTTTGGAGAAAGACAACAGAGTTCCGGGGCTGAGCGTGTGGGAGGACACACCTCCATCTTTAATACAGACCCAGATGACAGAAACAGGCCCTCAGACGGCTACATTATCCTGACCCTAAGCTGATAAATTCTCATTTCAAAGGTGACTCATAGAACACTGTCTCCAGAAAGAAATTCCCTTGGAAACGTGAGCCAATCATAAACAAAGGGCCCAGCTGGGACTTGAATGGGTCGGCGCCTCAAATGGGACATAGGCTTTAGTCAAAATATCAAAGGACTTTAAAGCAAGCAGCTCACCTTGAAGTGGCTGTGGATGTGACCTGAGTCCCAGATGGAGGCTGCGGGTGTCAGAGACTGGACCCCTGAAGCAGCAGGAGGGCAAGTCCATCATGAAAGCTCAGCACAGGTCTCTCTTCACTCCCTCAAACTTCAGCCATAAGGAAGGAAAATTGAGGCATAGCTCCATTGCTGAAAGGGAAGTTAATGGTCCTCAGGCTTCTGAAAGTCCTTGCTACAGAGAGATGGGGGAGGGGCAGAGGGACGGATGGGAAGAGACAGAGAGAGACTGTGAATTTCTGCAATGCCAACTTTGGCCTTAGGGGACACAGTGGGTGAGAGGATGGGCAGGACCAGCCAGGACCACGGGTATGAGTCAGGGCTGTGCCTGCTGCTCTTCTGTCTCTCTATCTCAACATGGGGAAAAAAGGCGGGTGGCTTCACTGCCTCAGGAAGCCACTACACAAAGCCAACTTCCACTGTGACTCTTAAAGCACAGAAAAGTAAACTGAGTCCCCAGCCTCAGAGAAAAGCCTTGTTGTTCAACTCAGCTTACCCTTTGGTTCTCCACAGGTTTTGTTTTACAAGGGTTGTGGAATTTACATCCTAATCTGTTTTTCTTGCTCTTAAGAGCTCATCTGGCTTATGTTGTCATCACCTAGGTTGGCCTTGAACTCTCAATCCTCCTGCTTTAGCCTCCTGATAGATGAGATGACAAACATGTACCTTGAGACTAGAAAGATGGTTCTACATCTAGGAGCACCTGCTGCTCTTCCCAGCACCCAGCTCAGGTGGCTCCAGTGGCTCTGATGCTGCTGACCACAGGCACCTGCAGTCATAGGCACTTACTCACAAGCAGACACACCTACACCTATTTAAAAATAATAAAAATATTGAGGTATACCTTCGTGCTAAGCTATCTAACCATGTTCAGTGTGCCCCTCAGTAGTGTGGAGTACGTTCCATTATTGTACAGCCACTGGCACACTACATATCTAGGGCTCTTTCTGTTTTGCAAAACTGAAATTACGATCCTCGAAGAACATACACCTCACACCCACCCACAATACTCAGACCCCATCATGATACCCAAGCACACACACATAGCACACACCAAAACTCACATGTACCTTAACACTCATAACACACACCCTGATTCGTGTGGAGCCCACAGCTCTCTGATCCCTGATGTTCACACAACCCTGCTCTCCCACCTCAACATGCTCACACATTACTTCATCTGAGCCTGATACCCCAACTATCACCGTACCCCAGCTCCACTTCAACTCTCACACACTCCAGTTCCCATAACCCAACGGCCACATGCCAACATGCCAGCTCGCACATGCCCCATGAGGCTCTGCCAGTCAGAGCTCCTACCTCATCTGAGGGGCAGCTTCCCTGCCTCACACAAGAACTCACAGCCACTCCCCAGTCTCCAGGCATGACCTATGGGATGCTGTCATCCCATTCCTGTTCCCTCCCCCTCTATGCTCTTGAAAATAGAATGCCTCCTGACTGTGCCATGCAAGCAAGGGAAACTCTAAGCCTCTGAACAGGAACCTGTTCTTCTCTTGGACATGGGAAATACAGTGGGAGTGAAGCACCATAAAATGTATTGCTTACTGTAAATCCCGCTTTTTTGGGGGGCGGGGGAAGGAATAGGGTCCCATTTTTACTACATCATGTTCACTTTATGTTCAAGAGGAGGAATCCATTTGAAACATATTTAAGCATTCTTGCCAGATCATCCTGTCATGACACCAGTTCTTGAATAATAATGGGGACAGAGAATATGGAGGAAGGCCAGTGTGTCTACAGGATGCCTGCAGCGTGGAGGAAGCCATAGCCGAAGGAGTAGAGTGTGAGAGACAAGAACAGAATGACAAAGGAAAGAACAGGGTCCCATTAGGTGCCCAGCTACACCTTGACTCAGACAGGACAAGCTCAAGGCAGGGAGACCCTAGAAAAAACTGGTATTGGTGACTCCAGTGGACATTTCCTCCTGGCTCTCCTCAAAGTGAAGAATGAGAAGAACACCTGCAGGCAGAAGATGCCGAGACTCAGCTTCCTCTGACTCCAAGGTCCTCTGGAGCCACTACCTTCTCTAGGCACTGACCAGGTAGGAGGACCACAGCAAGGAGGACTACACAGGTGCAGGGTAGCCAGAGGGATGGGTTCACCTTGATCCCCTGGCCTGAGTGCATGCAGTAAGCACAGGTGGAAATTAGCCCCAGGTCAGAGAAGAGAAGTCCTTAGGCCCAGGATATACACATGTGGACCAGCCTCACCAAGCCTGTGAGTGGTTACAGACCACACACACACAAAAGGCACGAAACAAAATAGACCAGCCTTCAGAGACCTGCATGCTTCTTAGCAGCCTGTGAGGAAGGAAATCAAGCTTCTCATGAAGAAAGCCACTCAGTGATGACTCAATAGAACATGCGTCCGCTACCTCAACCAAACATGGCTTCTTCTGTGGCAGGCCTGCAGTTCTGCATCAGTGTGGGGAATTGCAACTCCACTGTCTCCCAGCTCTGCTTCCAGCTTGCGTGAACTTGAGGCCACAGACTGAAAACCACATACCACAAACCAAAGCTTACCTACATGGTGCTTGAGGCTGTTGACTTGCCTCCTATAGGAAACGTTATCAACTTACTCTAGTGAAGTCTAGCAACTGGGCTGAGGAGATGTCTCAGTAAAGTGCTTGCCACACAAGTATGAAGACCTAAGTTCAACTCTCACAACCCAGATAAAAATCCAGAAGTGATGGTGTGCACCTGTAATCTCAGAACTGTCTCTAGTTCCTGAGACAGCAGGACCTCTGGGACTCGCCAGACAGCTGGACTAGCCAAAGAAGTGAGTTTTGGGCCTACAAGAGACAGTCATAAAAGTAACGTGTACATGGCAAGGACATGGAGCACCAGGAATACCCAGTCATTGCTGGTGGGAGAAGGAAGCAGTGTAACACTTTGGAAGACAGTGTGCCAGATTCTTATGGAACTAAACATATTGCTACCATATGAGCCAGGAGTAATACTCAGTGATTACCAAATCAGTTGAAAATGTATGGCCACACAAGCAATTGCATATGGATGTTTACAGAAGTCTTTTGTTGTAGTTTTGAACCTGGGTTTCTCTGTGTATCCCTGGATGCCCTGAAACTTGCTCCATAGGAAGAAGAAATCTTCTTCATAATTATAACTTAAAACCATCATGATATCCTCTCATATTAGGTAAATTTGGGTAAATAAACTGGCCCACTCATAAAAATGGTATGACACTTGGTCCAAAACCAAGATGAGCTATAAGGCAATGTAAAGATACGGAAGCAAATTAAAGTCATATTATTAACTGAAAGAGCCAGTCTGAGTCTATATTGTACTATTAGATGGCTCCGTGGTTAAGAGCACTGACTGCTCTTCCAGAGGTCCTGAGTTCAATTCCCAGCAACCACATGGTGGCTCACAACCATCTGTAATGGGATCTGATGCATAAAATAAATAAATATTTTAAAAAAATAAAAAGGGTCTATACTGTACTATTATTATATAACATAATATATAATAGTATATAATATATTATATATTATATAGCATAGAATATGTTATTATGTTATTTTAAAAAATAACATGTACAACACCTGACAAACAGCACCCAAGTTGATCTCTAGCCTGTACAGGCACCCGTGCATACACCACACACACACACACACACACACACACACACACAGTATAGCAACTATAGAAATACCAATAAGCTGTAAGCACACTGCTCCCCTCTTCCAGCCATCACTCCACAGCCACTAAGACCAGGGAAGTGTCACTAAGGCTCACAAAGAAAAGCGTGTCTGCACCAAGGGTTTGTGGTAAGCCATGATGAGGTCTCCCTGGAGCTGGTGCTGTACTGTTGGACTACTCCCTCTCAAGGCGGCTGTGGTTTGGTCCTCCAACAAGTTGAAAGAATAGCAAATACTCTTCTTCCCAGGGCTTGTTTGCCTACCTGCCCTCCACACCAGCCTGTGAGCACCCAGAAGTTAAAGAGAAAGCCACAGCACAGCCACCTCAACCACAGAGCCCCAGCTACCAGAAGCCAACACTGGAGCAGAGCTGCCCAACCAAAAGAACAAAGAAGAATTTGATTAAAAGAGATACAGCCAGCCTCTCAACCACTAGCCCTTTTGAAGTGGGAAATGTCAGAATTAGGAGTATGTGATCGGTAACTCAAACCACCACAAAACCCACCACACATCACAAATGGCATCTTAACAATGCTAACATCAAAAATTATAGTGTATTTATAGTCTGCTTTTGACCGTCAGATTCAGTAGTCAGCAGCCATGTGTACCAACTTACACTTAAATTTTAAGTCATAAGAAGGGTTCAAAGCTTAAAATTCAGCTGTTTGGTTATGCAACACATACATTCTTGGTGCTGCCTTGTCACATGTGGCCAGTGGGTGCCATATTGGAAACATAAGTCCTAGAAACGCTCTTTCGTCACAATCAGCTCTACTTGTAAGCCAGGATGGATGACTCCCTGGTGTTTGTTCCTGGCCCTGACCTTTGACTATGAAATGTATGGTCTTAGTCGTCGACTTGACTGGATTTAGAAGTGTCTAAGAATAGCAAGGTATCTAAGTAGGAGAGTGTCCACAGAAAACTGTGGCCTGAGGAACAGTGGTAAGGAACGGAGAGACCTGCCTCAATGTGAGCAGCACTATCCTGTGGACTGAGACCCAGAGGGAAGGGAAATGGCAGGAAGGAGCCAGCAGGTGGCTACATGTCCCTTCTGAGTATGCACATGGCTGCTGCCCATGGCCACTAAGGTTAGGCTGCAACAGTATCAGATTTCTGGTGTGGACACCAGCAGCAAAGGACCAGCCAGTCCTCTGGCCCCAGATTGGACTAGGACTACTGCAATGGCTTGTTTATTCAACTGCATGGCTAAAGGGCTCTGGGCCTTTTGTGGTGCACAGATGTCCACTTTGAGGTTGTATAAGCCAAGCCAATAAATCCTATTATATTATATATCATGCTGCATTTACACGTGTGTTCATTGATTTCATGTCCCTAAGCTATCTGTAGATAACCAGGGGATACGTGGTTGTGCTTTCCCATCCACAAATCAGATTGACTCAGAACTGAAAACATTTCCATAACTTGGATCTAGAGCTTATACTGACAGGTTATTTTTTTGTCATTATTTCTAAAACACGTGGTCTAGTTTCATTTCTATTGCTATGATAAAATATCCTGAGGCAAAGCAACCTAAGAGAAAATGGGGTTACTTGACTTACAATTCCATATTTCAGTCTATCTCTGAAGGGAAGTGAGGTGGGACTCAGCTACTCATATCACATCCAAAGTCAAGTGCAGAGAGAGATAAATGCCTGCAGGCCTACATGCTAGATTGATCTCAATGAACCTTCCCCTCTCTGGAACTGTTTAAGACCCTCTGCTCAGGGAATGGTGCCATCCACAATGGGCTGTATCTTCCTACATCTATTAACAAAGATTGACATAGGCCAACCTGACCTAAATCATTCTTCAATAAGACTCTCTCCCCAGGTGATTCTAGGTTATGTCCAGTTGACAGTTAAAACTAGCCGGGTGGTGGTGGCGCATGCCTTTAATCCCAGCACTTGGGAGGCAGAGGCAGACGGATTTCTGAGTTCGAGGCCAGTCTAGTCTACAGAGTGAGTTCCAGGACAGCCAGGGCTACACAGAGAAACCATGTCTCGAAAAACCAAAAAAAAAAAAAAAAAAAAAAGCTAACCAGCACAATGATACAATGTAACAACTGTTTGTATCAGGATTGACATTGAATTGAGTCCTACAAAGGTAGCTTATGTGCATAACTATGTCATCTTCTATAAGAGTCTGGAAAGTCAACGGATTTTGGTAACCATTGGTGTGCCTTGGCACCAATACTCCTCAGGTATAGAGAAACTAATGAGCTAAGAAAAGGAGAGAAAATTCACATGTGGTGGTACATTCCTGCAATACCAGTGCTGGGGGGGAGGGGGTCTAAGAAAGGAAAATCATGAGTTTGAAGCTACTCTAGGCTCTATTGCAAGACTCCGCCTTAGCAGGGGGAGAGTGTAGGAGGATCTGAAGAGGCTTAAGTCTCATTGTGTGGCTCTCTGAGAGCGCTCTATGGGTTCACACAAACAATAAACACCTGGCTGATCTGTTAGGAGACTCTGGGACCACGTCAATCAGGGCTGTTGTTGCACAAGGGGTGGGGGGTGACAGCGTGATTGTAATTATCACAGCATTGAATTGGATGATAGCCACCCTTTCAACAGAAGATGACTGATGGTCTTGAGCTCATTTTGGTCATCCATTTTCCTCATTACTGGTGGGATCTTCTTAGATGTCCCTAAAAGGGAACAAGCAAACATTCCATTTCCACTTCAAGCATACCTAAGACATATTGATTTGTTGGCCCTTTCCTCTCTAAAACTGTTCCTAACTGTTACACTGTGGATCTCAAATGCTCCCCCAAAAGGCAGTGTCTAACGCCTTTTTCCACAGTTGTTGGTGCTACAGGAGGGGGTGGGGACATTGGGAGGAAGCAGGTCACTGTAGACATGACATAGAAATGTATGTTGGGACACAGACTCCTTTCTCTTTGTCTCTTGGCCACGGTAAAGAGAACTGCTTAGCTCTGCATTATAGTTCTGCCTCTCCACAGGCCCAGAAACAATAGTCACATGACCATGGACTGAGACAAACCTTTCCTCCGTTTAAGTATCTGATTCCAGTGTTTTGTCACCGTGATCAAAGGCTGATTAACAATCAGATTTGGGGGAAGGGATTATACTTCTTAGCACAAGCATTTGTCCGAGCTCCAGCCTAACTCTGGATCCTAGTTGTGAAACCAGAGATTGTCTTAGTCAAGGTTCATCATAGTAAAAATACTAGAAATTCATTTATGCTGCCTTAGTCACAAAAGGAACTTTGTAAGAAGACTGCTGTTGTCCCTGGTGGAATGCACGGATGAGGAGATTTGAGAGCCTGGAACCTACCAGGTTCTCTGCCCCTCGTGTCTGTGTCTCTAATTGTCTGATTCTCCCAGACCTTCAGAACATTATCCTCTGCTTCTGTGTTCACAGAGCAAAAGAGCAACATCCTCTCAGCATTTCCAGGAAACGTGAGGTCATCTACAAGCCCCTTAAACTCTGAATTCCTGAGACAAAACTCATCTCCGAAAGAACCAAACACCCATGGGAGAGGGTTGATCACATTTGTGTGAGATGTCCACAGCAGCCCCCATGTATAAGAGGTAGGCAGAGGCAGGTCTAGGGGAAAGAACCATGCTGTGGACAATGCTATTAAACAAAGGGATAAAGGCAAAATGTAAGTTTAAGAATTAAAAGGGCCATCTAGCATCTCACCCAAAATGTAATTGAGTATCTGCGAAAAGAAAAGACACTGACATTAATTTCCGGATTGAGGAGGTCCCTCAGATGGGCCTACTTGTCTGTTTCTAAATTCCATGGGCACCTGCACATGGCATGTTCCTCCCAAGGCCGAGCCTCACACTACATTGTTCAATGTTCTCTAAGCAGAAAGGTCTAGCAGCCATGTTTCTCCCCGTATCCATGAGAGGCTGAGGTCCATCTTATGCCTATATTCCTGGAGATGCATTGTTCCTCTGCAATCAAAGTAAACTAATCTGAGGAAACCGTGGTTATTTTCCACATTTTTAAGTTAGCGTTTCTGTAGCCGCCTTTATTTTAAGACTTCTCCAGGGAATGAACCCGGCCAAGGCTTCATGCACGCTAGGCCAGAACTTTGCCGCTAGCACATCAAGCCCTTCAGTCAAGTTGATTTTGTTATGAGTTGTTTTTCTGCCTGTTTTGTTTTTCAAATATTAAATATTGACATTCTTTGAAGGAGACAGAAACAAAATAAGAGTCAAATGATCATCTTTCTACTCTGTGCCACCCCCAAACAAAAACATGCTGACAGTGTGTGCAGCTTACAAGAAGAGGGAGTGTACCATGCAGTCCTCAGGAGCCAGCCCCATGCAGCCCTCAGGAGCCAGCCCCATGCAGCTCTGAAGAGCTCACTCCTCGGACAGGGACCTGGAGAAGCTGGACAAGGGACCAGGGAACTTGAGACTCCAGCACAGCTGGAGAGCAGACAGCAGCAAACAGTGCCTTCTTTCCACTCCTTAACCCCAGACCCAGAGCAAAGAGCAAGTCTTAAAGCCTGCAAGACTTGGCACTCCTAAAGCCAAGGCCAGCTCTGGCTTTATATATCTAACATAGGAAACTAAAAAATCACGAACTTGCTTTGCTTTTGCTTCATGACAGCTTCCGCAGGGCAATCAGAGAAGGATGTGGCACCATAATGGATACCTGGATCAAGTCCGTTATACTCACAGGCCAGCCCCAAATGCCAAAGCTACAGACACCAACCACAGACATCCAGTTGAGGGATCCAGACAGCCAAACTGAAAAGGCCAAGAAGTCTCATAGGAGGACCAACAGTGTACATTAACCTGGATCCCCAGGAGCTCCCAGAGACTGAGCTACCAACCAAAGAGCATGCATGGGCTGGCCAAGTCCCTTCACCCTGGCACATATGTAGCAGAGGACTGCCTTGTCTGTTCTCAGTGGGAAAGGATGCACCTAATCCTGTAGAGACTTGATACCCCAGGGAAGGAGGATGCCCAAGGGAGGAGGGAGGAGGGAGAGCACCCTCTCAGAGGCAAAGGGGAGAGAGAATGGGGTGAAGAACTCTGGGTGGGGGGACTTGGAGGATGGTAACATTTGGAATGAAATTAAAATAATTAAATAACAAGTCTCAACGTGCTGATATCATTTTAAAGAGGCATATCTGGGGGGAACGATGCTTCTAAGGGTTATCTGGGGAGATGCTACAGGGAGAGATAAGGAGCAAGCAGGACAGGGCAGAAGCAAGGATGGAGAAAAAGGATCACACTGGAGAGGCTCCTGGCCCTGTGTGCGTGGCACATGGCATCCCCCCCGAGCAGCACTGTCTATGGGACTGTCTCCCCGGTCAGACATGAAAACCCTGGTGCTTCAGAAGGTCAGACAATTCACTTAAGGCCGTTTGTCTGCTCTAACAGGGACTGAAATCCAAACTAGGTTTAACTCACCTCAGTCTCTCCCCTGTCTTTTCCTCTCCCAGGCCCTGCAGTTTGGAAGGTGACTGGGAATTTACAGCCTGAAAGCATTTTGTGGGGGTAGGTGCACGGTTGTGAGCATGTGTGTAAACACACAGGTGCCATGGCATGAAGGAGGGTGCCAAAGGTCGGCCTCGGGTGTCAGTTCTCACCTTCTACCTCGTTTGAATCTCCAGCTAGCAGCTGGCTATCCATCCAGGCTACACGGAAGCCCATGCGCTTCCAAGCCTTCTCCTGTTTTTGCCACCCCCACCCTTATCTTGCTGCAGTGCTGAAATTACAGGTGCATCACTATACCCTGCTTTACCTGGGTTCTGGGGATCCAAAGTCAGATCCTCACACATGCACAGCAAGTACTTAACCACTGAGCCAGCTGCCCAGCCCCGTGAACTAAAAGAAAACACCTCCAGTTAACAGGAGCTCACTTCAGGAAGCCGTGAGCAAAGGTTTCTCAGGCTGACACTCTTAGCCTCTCTAGTTAAAACTGCATCTTCCGTGACCTCCTCTCCAGAGAGCCCAAGTCTTTGGGTCTCGGGTAAGACCCCAGAGTCACAGCTTTAAGAGGCACCAGTTCTGGGGTGGCTGTTCAGAAACCATGGTGGGAAACCAGGGCGCGGACAGGAGGAGGATGTGGAGAGGAACCGGAAGTTGTTTAGGTTGCCACACAGACAAAGGCTGAAATGAAGGATCCAGGCCAACTGCTCCACCCACGTCTCTGCGTTTGAAGAGGCTTTGTCAGGAAGAGAACATTCTGGAAGAGCTGAGCAACCGTAGGGGGAAGTAGGAGGAGTCTCTAGCATCACCAAGTGCCAAAGTACCAAACCTAAGCCAAGGCTTAAAGTAATCATTAATGCTTGATCTAAGGTTATAGACGAATACAGAATGAAAACAAGGGAAAAGAACGCACCAAGTCGATGTTATTGATTTACACGCTGAGAGAAATGCCAGAACTATTATTTAGATGTCAAAATAACTCCAAGAAGAGTACAAGGCTGTTTTGATAATTTGAAACCAAATATCTGCCGGCTTTGAGACAGGGCTCTCAGACACCCAGCCTCCGTAAATCCCGTTGAGCCACTCTGAGCAGGTCACATTTCGTCTTCCAAGGTTATACCATGTTAAATTATATGCAATTTCAAAAAGAGCAAACCCTCGTCCCGCACTAGAGTTCCTTTGTCTTAAAAGCATGTTTCGGCTCAAATTAATTTATAGCCCGAGGGGATTTAGGGAGAGAGAAAGCTCAAAATTCCAAGTGAAAATAGCCCAGAATCCGGTTGCTTCTTAAATATCAAGAGATGTTGTCTGGGGGCTAGGAAGGGCTGTGCAGAGCAACAGGTAAATGGACCAGCAGGGACTGTCAGGGTCTGGTAGACGCTTCCCAGGGAAATGGTCCAGCTGGATGCCAGAGAGCGTGAAGTGGGGGCCCAGCACCCAGCAAACCGCTAAGCACACCAGAGGGGAGAAGCAGAAGAGCCAAGGGCAGGGAGCATCTTGAGAATGACGTTCTGTTCCAAGGCCCTTACAGGAGAGGTCAGCGGGTGGTCAGGCTTTCACCAGGGCCTTGCTCCAGTCAGCTGCTTGCTCTGTGTCCTCTCTCCTGTCTTCTACCACTTGAGATGCAGCATAACTGGAGGCCCCCGTGGTTAAAATCACAATATTAATTCAGAATAATCTTCTCAGTGAGTAACCTCTTTGCCTGCGTCTTACCCAACTCCACCCTAAGTAAAAGGATGTAGATAGTTTTCTCTAGCTCTGCCATTGGATAGCAAATACAGTGATTTCCCCAAAAATTCCAGTCTTAAGAGCTGGGGTCTCCTTTATACTAATGTGTCTGAAGTAACTCCTTTTGTTGCCTGTTAAGTTTAACAAGGGTCATTAAAATGTATACGACTTTTAAGGATTCCCAAAGTGAAAATCTAGAGTGGTGGTTCTTAACTTGAGGGTCATGACCCTTGGGGGAGTCAACCTACCTTTTCACAAGGGTGGCCTAAGACCATTGGAAAGCACAGGTGTTTACATTATGATCCACAACAGTAATAAAATGACAGTTATGATGTAGCAACTAAGTAATTTTTTGGATGGGATCACCACACCTTCAGGAACAGTATTAAAGGGTTGCAGCGCCAGGGAGGTTGAGAACACTGCTCAAGAGCAATCATTTGCAGGGTAGTTGAATGCAGGCATCAAAGTATGCTGTGTGCTAGAGTACCAAGCCGCAGAGTAGTGGCAAGATGCAGATTAATGTCTGTTCTCTGGCATCCCAAAAAAAGGAAAAAAAAGAAAACAGACAAAAAGAGAAAAGCATGACTACAAATCTCCATTAGAATCGCCAAATATCTGTTTTCTCACTAGGCCCTTGGAGTCTTGAGGCAGCCCGATGGCAGAGGTCCTGAAATAGCCCCAAGGGTATTAAGTCTCGAGAACAAGGCTTGCTGGAAAGGTTTCGTTAGCCTTTACTGATCGATGTGTCTAAATCTCTGAGCTTTTGTTAGGCACTCACAGCACCCCTCTTACTCACCCCCCATAGCCAACACTCTCAGTAAGAATGTACCTGTGCCTTCCTGACCTAACCAGTCCCTGAAGTTTGGAGTTCCCATGAATCTTTCCAGTCTTTATTTTTTTTTTAATCTACAGTTTGGCACACTGGGTACTTGTGGTTTGAATAAAAATGGCCACCACATGCCCAAGGGAGTGGCATTATTAGATTTGGCCTTGTTGGAGTAGGTGTGGTTTTGTTGGAGGAAGAGCATCACTAGGGGGGTTTTGAGGTCTCAGAAGCTCATGCCTGGTCAGTGTGTCGCTGTCACTTCCTGCTGCCTGCTGATGTAGAGCTCTCAGCTACCTCTCCTGCATCATGTCCGTCTGCATGACATCATGCTTCCTGCCATGATGATAATGGACCAAACCTCTGAACTATAAGTCGGTCCCACTTAAATGGTTTTTTTTTGTTTTGTGTTGTTTTTTTGTTTTTTGTTTTTTTGTAAGAGTTGTTGTGGTCATGGTGTCTCCTCACAGCAGTAAAACCCTGACTAAGACGATACTCAATGTGTACCTTCAATCCACAGAAATTTCCTCTTTAAAATCTCTCACCTCCTGGTGATCAAATCCACCCCAGTTATAGGGCCAAAGACATGATGGGGGTAAAGAGACAGCTGCAGTGGGGTAGAAAAAGAAGAGCCTACAGGTGTGAGAGGCATCTTCAGGGAAAGCACGCACTCGCCCATGGTGTATTTTACACACACATGTCAGATAACAGCATCTGTGTTGGGAAGGCCTTGAAGCTAACACTCTTGGGTAGGTAGGACCATATTCAAGGACATCCTGTCACCAACACCAAGACCCCCAGCGAATGGCAAGAGCCATGGCATCCTCTTTCCTGGTGACTGACCAAGATGGCCAACCTACCAAACAAAATGAACATTAACTGTATTCTCCTATTGCTAGCTCAGAGATACTCTCCACAGTCCAGTGAGCTTTATAAAACACAATGCTCTCACTGAGCTCCCGAGGAAACCATCTGCCCCTTGCTTTACAGTTTCCCCAGCTTGATTTAACTTAAAACCATCTTAAACCTAACTCTAGGTGCTGGTCTTTGTTTCTTACAACTTTTTTTTTCTTTTTAGAAAATCTTTCATGGTTAATTCTATCTCAGTCACTTAAAAGTACATAAATATATGCCCAGTATGCTGGTCTATGGGTCTGTAGTCAAGCACTTGGGAAGAGGAGGCAGGAGGAACATAAGTTTAAGGCTAGCCTGAGCTACATAGAAAAAACTTACTTCAACAAACGAAAATGAATGATTATATGAAATGTATAAAATGTTTTAAGTCTTCTAGTTTGACAACTCATGAATCTTTCTGAAGGTCCTGGGAGCTATCCCTTTAAAAAATAGAATCATTAAGACAATGCCCCTACCCAAGTGTCACTTTGAAAGTAGCAGCCTGCTTGGACGGGCATCAGAAAGCCTAATCACAGTCAGAATCATTTGAAAACATGGGACCCAACACTGTGGGCATTGGCCTCAACCTCTGGCCCTTCTCCTTCGATAAAGTGCCCTGAATAACGTCTCCCTTATTGGTTTAGCTTTGTTCGGGTACTGTTTTGCTTTAACAGGAGTCCATTATTCCTATGACATTGTACTTCATGAAGAAAGGGAAAAGATGTCCTCTTGCTGCTCCCAGGAGTTATTTCTCTGAGAACACAGGATTCTTAATCTCTTTGTGGCAAAGTGCCTGTGCCTGTTATGAGCCACCAGCATGACGATTGGGAAACAGTGAACTGTGACTCGGTGATGTTGGGTGTGAGAGCCATGATATTAACAATTTCACTGTCACATGAACATGACAGAGTCGGCTTAGACAAACTGAAGACTACAGTGTCATCAGCTGGTAGAATCCTGTGAAGAGAAGAGAAAAGAGATTTATCCCATGTGGCCACTTTGAGAAGAGGACCCATAAAGAGGTCTAGTACCCCAAGTTCATCACTGGGACACTGACACGAAGTTTGGGTTTAATCAGAGGGCAGGAAGCATGCATGCCTAAGAGGTCTTGGTCACAGCACGGACCTGTCCATCACTGACTCTCTGTTTTATCCTCTGGGCTGTCCTGCAAGATGAGCCCAGTGAGTTACTGGAATGGTGTAAAATCTCTCCCAGGGATCAAGTTCTCTCTGGTTGGCAACAGGACCCAGCCTGTTCCTTATTTCTGCAAGAATTCTTAGGTGAATTCAAATTTCTTGGGAGCCATTGTGTCTTATTTTGAGTCTGACAGCCAAATGGATTGTGTAGTGTCTGTCTGTCTCTAGAACTGCCAGGACAGTGATATGTCTATACGAGTCGGTGTAGAGAACTACTCATCCTTATCACTCGTTCACCACTCAACAAATACTCTCTGTGCATGGTGGTTTGAATGAAAATGGTCCCCATAGTCGCATACAGGTGACACTATTAGGAGGTGTGACCTTGTTGGAGAAAGTGTGTCACTGGCTATCTCTGGAACACAGCCTCTGGGCTCTCAGAAAACACTTCTCAGAAGATTTCATCTCAATGATGCTGGTCTCTTCCCAATCACCGCCAATTTCCCAACTCTAGCTAACCAGCATCAATAGTCCCAGTAATGCAATGGTTTTGCTTTAGTTGTTCTGGTATCTTGTTAATCACAACTGGGGAGGAAAGGGTATATTCAGCTTACTCTTCCATGTTGCTGTTCATCACCAAAGGAAGTCAAGACTGGAACTCAAGCAGGTCAGGAAGCAGGAGCTGATGCATAGGCTATGGAGGGATGTTACTTACTGGCTTGCTCAGCTTGCTCTCTTATAGAACACAAGGGGCCCTCCCCCTTGATCACTAATTGAGAAAATGCCTTACCAATGGATCTCATGGAGGCATTTTCTCAACTGAAGCTCCTTTCTCTGTGATAACTCCAGCTTGTGTCAAGTTGACACAAAACCAGCCAGTATACTGGGCCTTGAGGATTCAGATGCTCAAGCCAAGTCTCTCTCTCTCTCTCTCTCTCTCTCTCTCTCTCTCTCTCTCTCTTTCTTTCTCTCTCTCTCTCCCCACTGCCTTTGGATATAGAATGCTCAGCTCTTTCTCCAGCACCATGTCTGCCTGTTTGTCACTGTGCTTCCTGCCATGATGACGATGGACTAAACCTCTGAACTATGAGCCAACCCCCAATGAAATGTTGTCATTTATAAGAGTAGCTGTGGCCATAGTTTCTCTTCACAGCAACAGAAACCTTAATTAAGACACTGTGTTTGACCAGAAGCTGTTCTGACTGTCAGGGTAGATTAAAGGTTACAAAGAGAGAAGTTTGAAGAGTATTGGTGTGCTTTTTACCTTTGCCTTTCTTTGCTTGATCTTAGAGGTTTGCCCTTGCCAAGGGCAAGGAAGATGACAGGAATACATCAGAGCTAATGGAGGGCACATCCTCCTCTGTACATCGAAACGGATGGTTTCTGCTGTAGTAGTCAATTATTATTCTTGGGGTTGCTGCACCCCCTTGTTGTCTTTAAATATCTATTATGGGTTTCAACCCCATTTCAGACCATATTGTTCCCAGATAAAAGACCCAGAAACCTTTAGATTTATTTAAAACAAAACAAAAAATAAAAAAATAAAAAAAAAATAAAAGCACCAGAGGTGGGCAGATAGCAACCCTCAATGCTATTTTGTCTACTTCCCTGTGGTGATCCCCGAAATATCACTTGCCATGTCCCACCTGGACAGTTCCTATTCCATCAGGCCAGCCATAAATGAGTTCAAGACCCACCTACCCCATGGCGACTTCCTTCTCTCTCACTCTCATGGTTCCTACCTCAGACCTCAAGCCCAGGAACCCTTGCTTGGCCCCCTCTCTTCTGCCCAGCCCAAGCTGTAGGCATCTTCATTAACCAATCAGGGATAACTTGAGGGACACTGTGTGCACAACAAAAGCCGGTGTAAAAGAGAACTGACTGGTCTTGGGGCAATCGGGTCTTGGGAAACAGTAATCAGTATTTGAAAACATAGCAACACCAGACCAACCCCAGCATTCTGCAGACTTTGTTGTACTGGGCTGCTGACCTGGGAGAGACTGCCCTCTCTCATCCTCTCTGTAGCATATAAAGAGCCAGGCATAGAGGACTAAATTGTGCAATATTTGGAGGGGCCCTGAGTGAAGTATGGTAAAGGGAAGAAAACACAGAGCCAGGAGGTCAAGAGAAGCCAACAGTCATCCCACTTTCAAATGGGGATATCCAGAGAGACATGCCCATCCAAGCATGAATGTGTGCTGGTGATTCTGACAGCTCGCAAAACGTCATCATTCCAATGGAATGCCTTAAAAGTCAACTGCAACAGGGGTCACTTCAGCTCCGTGGGGCTGAGAGCCAGCAGATTAACTCTCCATCAGTGTGGGTTCCCAGCCTGGGGCTAGGTGAAAACAGGTCTCAGAGGTCTACAGGCAACAAAATAGTGACAAAGGAGAGATAGTGCATGTACCCTGTAGGTAATTACTATCTGAACTAAGAAAGAAAGAAAGAAAGGAAGAAAGAAAGAAAGAAAGAAAGAAAGAAAGAAAGAAGAAAGAAAGAAAGAAGGAAGGAAAGAAAAGACAAGACTCCAGTAGTCCATCCTCATTCATGATTTTGATTTATGCATTCAGTTCCCTGTGGTCAATCACAGCCCAGGGATATTAAATGATACAGTTCAGAAGTAGGTAGTTCATATGAGTTAATCTGAACATGAATTGGGAGTAGCATGAATAAATCTGATATCCCATTCTGACCCACCCAGGATGTGAATTGTCTGTATTTCCACACGGTGCACAATAGCTGTCCATCAGTCATTTAGTTCCCAGTTTGGTTATCAGATCAGCTGTACCAGCTACAACAAAGCAGGTTCCCAAGCAACCCCATCTTGCTCCCTAAAGGCCCCACAGTAAAGAGGATTGATGCTGGCACAGGGAGTGCCAGAGGGAACCATGGAGTACCAGACAAGGGCAGATGGTAGGGTATTTCTCATGTCAGCATGGGGACCTAAGTCTGGATCTCCAAGATTCACCTAAAAGTGGCTACACATGCCTATAATCTGGATGCTGAGGAAGAGAGACAGGGGGATTCCAGGGAGTTGCCAGCCAGTGTAGTTGGACTATTGAGGTCCAGGTTCAGAGAGAGACTCTGTCTCAAAAAGTAAAGCAGAGCAGTTGAAGAAAACACCAACACCAACTTCTAGCCTCCACACACAAGCCCACACACTTGCACATGCACACACACACATGTACTTGGGCACATATATGCACACACCTACATGTGTGCACACATATGCCCACACCTGCATATGCACACACAAATACACACACCTACACATGTGCACCCATATGCACACATGCACACACATGCACACATACACACACACCTGTACATGCACACACACACATGCACATGGGCACATATATGCACACACCTGCATGTGTGCACACATACGCATGCACTCCTGCATGTGTGCACATGTAGATGTGTACACACAAAAAAACTTTTCTGATGATGTACTAATTGGTTGTATTTCGAGAGAAACCACATTACCATAATTTCTATTACAGTGTGTATGATAACTGTCCTCTCTTTCTGTTAGTCTCTGCTGTTAATCTTTTTTTCTTAAGATGTATTTATTTTATTTATATGCATACACTGTAGCTGTCAGACACACCAGAAGAGGGCATCAGATCCCATTACAGATGGTTGTGAGCCACCATGTGGTTGCTGGGAATTGAACTCGGGACCTCTGGAAGAGCAGCCAGTGCTCTTAACGGCTGAGCCATCTCTCCAACCCTCTGCTGTTAATCTTGCAGTGCTTAATTTAAAGATCAAATTGTATGGATGTTAGAAACAAGATGGAGTATATGGAGTTAGGACACATGCATAGTTCCAGGATGGTGGAATGCACAGTGGGGGAGGGGAACAGCTGGAGACAGGGAAGCCAGCATGGGAAGTAAGCCACGTGGATACCAACACCCTTCTCACTCCCAGAACCCGTGTAGCGAAAGATACACTGGGGGGCTATTTAAGCCTACTTCTCCTTAGATGGTTGCCTACAGGCATTATTTTAGTTAAGATGGGCATTAATATAAACTGGATGGGACAGGAACCTGGGGGATGGACACAGAGACCAAAATTAGGGGATTACATCTTCTCTCTAGTGTGAGTTCAGCTGATAATTCCACATGGTATTGGCCCAGGCCCTGTCGTTCCTACGGCAGGGCTCTGGCATGGGTGCTCTGTGGGTCCCCATTTACACAGGAGGAAGGGACACAGGATAGGAACTTCCAACAGAGCTAGTACCAAGGGCACTCAGAGTTAAACCCAGTGGACCATCAGGGCTTATAATCACACCAGTCCTGAGCAGAACACAGCCAAGGTTTGAAATACTTGAGCTACTGAGCTGCCCAGTTCACCAAAATGAAGATACCCTCTAGAGTATTCAGATACCACACAGGTGTCTCTCAGCAGTAAACAAAATACAAGATTTCTAAGTATCAAGGGCTCATTGACACCATCTCCCCTGAAAACCAAATGAAAAGTTTAAAACAGTCACTAAAGATGAGGTGGGAAGAAAGAAGGGGGAGGGCGGGGCAGAGAGGCCCCTGTGAGAGGCGGTCCCTTAGTGAAACAAAGGATGTGAGGTGCTCTTCTCTGAGGGCTCTCTATCCAACTGTGAAGTTTGATGAAAGACGTGCCCTTGAACTGGAATGATCAAAGATGGCTTCCAGTAAGTACAGCCTGGCCGACGCGTGATTTACTTTTTATTTTTAAACTGAATTCAGTAGAGACCTGCATGCATTAGGTTAAGATGATTAACAGTTGGAGTTTGACCTTGAAATAATCTTTACATTGTAAATTCTTAATGATCAAAACCGTGTTCTCAGTGATTAATACATATTAGTAATTAATTATTAAAGAAGAGTAATTACAAATACATATTCTCAAAATCTTGAGGCTTTTAAGCCATTTGTGGAAGTGACTGGACATTTTTTCAAATTTGCAGGGAAAAAAAAAAACCATCTGGTTCTCATGTTCATTGTCAGTGTGTCAACAACCAGAGACGGTATCTCTCTACCTCTTGCTCTTCATTGTCTCAGAAGCGGGAAATTCACAGCAACTGAATCCCATCAAAGCCAAAGAAACAAAATGGTTCTACAGAAACCCATAACATTAAAAAGTAATCCAGGTTGAGAAAGAACAAAACAAAATGGCAGATTTGTATGAAAATGCCATCATGAAACCCATTATTTTGTATACTAACTTAATAAAAATAAATAAACACACACATATACATATACACATACATACATACACACATACACACATATATACATACATACATACACACACATACATACATACACACACATACATACATACACACACA
>JADRCH010000269.1:2549095-2563132 GCA_019843965.1 Rhynchomys soricoides
ACACACACACATACACACATACACATACATACACACATACATACACACACATACATACATATATACATACATACACACACACACATACACACACACATACATACATATATACATACATACAGGTCTGAGAGATGATTCAGTCATGTGTTTACTGTGCAAGTGCAAAGGTCTTACTTCAATTCCCAGCAACAACATAAAAAAGAAGGATTAGGTAACACGTACTTGTAATCCTGAAGCTGGGGAAACAGAACTAGGATTCCAGGCCAAACGGGTGATCTCTAGGTTCAGTGAGAAATCTTATCACAAAAAAACAAAACCATGCTAACAATTCCAGGTCAGAGTACAGCACTGGGAAGTCAAGCAGGAAGTTCAAACAGCTAGTCACATCATGTCCACAGATGAGAGCAGCGTCGGGGATGTGTGGAGAAACAAGAACACCTGTACACCACTGAGGGGCATGTGTGATAGGGTCAGGTGCAGCCACTCTTTAATACAGCCTAGAGGGGTTCCTTAACCACCCTGGCCATATTCCCAAGAGAACTGAAAACACGTGGTCACGCAAAGCTGTGTAGACGTGTTCAGCAACGTTCATAAAAGCTAAGTAGAGGCAACATGAGGGACCATCAGTGCGTGAGCCGAATGAAGCATGGTGTAGGTGTATAATGGAAAACTGTACCACACAGAAATAAATGAAGTACTGAAGTAGACCAAAGCATGAACGAACCTGAAACCGTCACATCAAGCTCAAGAGTCAGTCATGAAGGATGCTTGGTACAGGCTTCTGTTTATATGAACTATCCAGGACAGAAAAGGCCATGGGACAAGATTAACCATCACCAGATGCTGAGGGGACGGTGCAGTGGGTCATGGTTCCTAATGGGAAGGTTCTTTGGGTGTGGGTGTTCTGGTTTCATTTCTGCTTCTATGGCAAATAGCAGCCAAAGACAGGATCTGCCGCTGAGAACACTGGCTACCCCTGCACATAAGGAGAACTAGAGACAGGCCCAGCTGTTGAGAACACTGGCTGCTCATGCAGAGAACCTGGGTTTTATGTCCCAGCAGCCACATGGTGGCTCACAACCATCTGTAACTCCAGTCGAAAGATTGAATGCCCTCTTCTGGCTTCTGTAGGTACCATGCACACACAAGGTACACAGACATATGTATAAAATAAAAATAAATGAATGTTAAAGCAACATAAAAGAGGAAAGGACTTAGCATGGCTTACAATTCCAGGTCACAGTCCATCACTGGGGCAAGACCACATCCACGCCAACAGCAACAGCCAGTCAAGAGCAGAGAGAAACACACCCATGATGCCTGTGCGATTGCTCTCAGCAGGCCTGCTTCACTGTGTTTAGAGCCCAGCCTAGGGCTCTAATAGTACTAGTGCTGCCCACACCCAGGGTGGGTCTTCCCACACTCAATTAACTATCAAGCCAATCACCCAAAGGTGTGCACTCAGGCCAAACTGATCTCAATAACCGGTTGACAAGATTCTGAGCATGTGATTATAGTTATGTCAAGCAGACAGCTGGAACTAACCACACAGGGAGGGGTAACTGGATAACCTCATAAGTACACACAACTACCTAAAAACTAAAAACACAACTACCTTTTTGTGAGGAGGAGGGAGCTTTTTGAGACAGGATTTCTCTGTGTAGCTCTGGCTTTCCTGGAACTCGCTCTGCAGACCAGGTTGGCCTAGAACTCATGGAGATCTGCCTACCTCTACCTCCAGAGGGCTGGGATTAAAGGCCTGCACTACCACTGCCCAGAGTAACCACCTATTTTTAGATAGTAATTTTTGAGATGTGGGTTGTATCTCAACCTTTGAGGATCTAGAGTTCCCAAGGATATTCTCAAATTAATATTGTGAAGAGAAACAAGTAGGAGACGTATGAGGCACAGACTCACAGGTTGAAGGCAGAATTAGATAACGTAGACCTTCAGAGTGTGTGGAAGAGGTTTTCCTTCTGTGACTGATATGCTGAGCCAAAGGGCAGCAGGGAGCCCTTAGTCATCACATCTATGGAGAAGAAAGGCATGGTCTCTTAGTGACAGTGAAGTGACACTAATGGTCTACGTCTTAGTTAGGATCTCATTGTTGTGAACAGACACCATGACCAAGGCAACAATCATAAGGAAAACATTTCATTGGGGCTGGCTTACAGTTTCAGAGGTCCAGTCCATTATCTTCATGGCAGGAAGCATGGCAGCATCCAGGCAGGCATGGTGATGGGGAAGTGGAGAGTTCTTTATCTGGATAAGCAGGCAGCCAGAAGACTATCTTCTTCCTTGAGCGGAGCTTGAGCATATATATATATATCACCTCAAGACCAGCCCCTACAGTGACTCACTTCCTCCAACAAGGCCTACACCTCTTAATAGGACAACTCCCTATGGCCAAGCATTCAGACACAACAGCCTATGAGGGCCAAACCTATTCAAACCACCACAGTCTACTAGTGATGTTGATAGTGTGGAAAACCTTTTAGTGTGTATGCATGTGTATGTGTGCATGTGTGAGGTACACCTCCCTATGGGCTCCAGGTGTCTCCTTTTTAAATCATTCCCCGCTTTATTTTTTGTGACAAGATGTCTCAGTAACCTGGAGCTCACTGACTTTGCTGGGATGGGTATCTAGCGAGCCCCAGAGCTCCTCCAATCTCTGCTTCCACAGAATTGGAATTATAAACATGCGCAGCCCTCCTGGGCCACTGACATGGGTGCTTGGCACCCAAGACTTGGGTCCTCATGCCTGTACAGCAAGCATTGCAGTGATTGGGCCATTTTCCCAGCCCAGAAATGTTTTTCTTAAAAAAAAAAATCTTAGCAACAGGGGTTTACCATGAACAGACCAAGGGACTGATTCCCACCTCTGCCTCTCCACCACCTCTAGACATCTGAACTTCCTTCCAATTCTGTAATTTTTATGAAGGAAAGACTGAGAATTTGGATGTGGAAAGGCAGGAGAACTCAAGGAAAAGGAAAGATGGAGGCTAAGGGTAAGTGGGAAGGGCACCCTCGAGGAGTGCAGTTCAACAGAAACAAGAAATCTGCAGTGGAGAAGGGAGAGCCCATGACTCCTCAGAGGCAGAAGGATGTGAGGAGATTTGTGGGCCGAGAGACACAAGTCAGGTAAAAAGCCACGTCTTGGGAGAGCATTCATTCAGGGCAAAAGTATGGCTGCCACCATGAAGTACTTCATGTCACTTGCTGATGATGGCATGTTCTGACACACACAATTAAGTCATTGTCTGAAGATCACAAAGTGCATTTACACAAGACCACAGTGTCACTAGGCAATGTAAGGACAGACTCCAGGGCCCTGTCTGAATGTTTTACCACTGAGCTATGCCCCCAGCTCTCAATACAGTCATATGGACCACAGTCTATACATGATCTGACGTTGATAGAAAGGTCTTTATGTTATACCTGACTTTATAGTCCTGGGTTCACTTAATTTCAGAATCTTCTGTGAGCAAGAGTACGGCTTAGTGGCGAGACCATAGGTTAAGTTTTTAACAGAGAAAAACAAAAACTCAAGTAAAGATTGAACGTCTACATGGGATGTGCCTCTGAACAAGCACATTGCTCCAAAATGTCCCACCTTGCATTAGGGGCAAGAGAATTATGTGCCCAGGAACCTACTATGCCTAAGCCATTATGGTTAAAAGGTTTGCATCTGCTTATAGGACATATCAGGTGTCTACCACCACACACACACACACACACACACACACACACACACACACACACATGCATGAGAGCCAAGGGCTATGGCTCAGTGGGACAGCACTTGCCTATCATGTACCATGTTCTGGGTTCCAACTGGTACTTTGAGATTGGGGGTGGCAGGGGACAGAGGGACAAATGAGAAAAGTTCCTGAAAGTCTGAATGAATATGAATCTACTAAATCCTAAATACAATGTGTTTAGGTCTACAATTTCTTTAATATTGCACAGTAAATGGACAGGAGAGAGGGTTTGATGGTTAAGAGCATTCAGTTCCCAGCACACACATCCACCTGCAACTCCAGCTCCAGGATATGTGACACCCTCTTCTGGCCTATGTAGGCACCTGAACACATGTACACAGATGTACATACACATAGAGACAGAGAGACAGACAAGTCAGACAGACAGACAGACACAGACATAGACATAGACATACAGAGAGATCAGAAAATCTTGTTTTTATTTGTTGAGTAAATTATTGGCTGTGACTCCTGGGCATTCTAAAACATTCCCAGACTTTCCTGTTCAACGGTGACTTAAAGGTGACACAAGACACTGAACTTTTGTCTGTGGTCAAAATACGAGCTCCACATTGTGAAGATGTGAGTGTGGCATTATTTTACAGTCATAGAATCTGCGATGAGAATTCACAAGATTTGTGTGCAGTGCAGCCTTTCATAATTGATGAATGACTTCAGTATCATATGTCACTGATTGCTTTTCAAAAACATTGAGACTGTGGGAAACATCCATTAGTCTGTATTTATCAACATTTTAGGGACAGATTAAAGTGAATCAATGCTTGGGGGGCAAAGAGAAATATGGGATGTGACCTCAAATGTGAGGACACCCTCCTGAGGAAGAATACAGTAAGCTAAAGCTGTAAGCTCCATCTACTGATTACCGTGCACTTTGGGCAGGTTGACCAGTTAGCTCTCCATGTCACCTAGAAGGTAGAGTGGGGATGGGGAACACAATGCCATCTGCTGTTACACAAGACCATGTTTACACTGTGCTGATGGTATCGTTTAAAGTGTGTCCATAGTTCATGGCTTACCTTTAGCTTCCATCTCTTTTTATGGGCACTGAGGCCACGGTCATGCTAAGCAAGTGCTCTATTGTAAACTATATTCCCGGCACTCTTTGGACTTTTTATATCTGAAATAGGGTCTTGTTATGCTGACCAGGCTGGCCTCAAACACAGTGTGTACCCCACCAGGCCTTGAACGTGTGATTCTTCTGCCTCAGTGTTCACAAGCAGCTAAGATCACAAGCTTGTTGCACCAAGCCAGGCTTCATCTAACTTTTTAATTAGACCCATCAAATTTTTTCTGGGTTTCTTTTGAGAAGGGGGTTAATTCTTTTTTATTTCTTTTCATCAAAATATGTTTTGTTAAACTATCCATTCCTTAGCCCTGGTTATGTGGAAGGTCTGATAGTCTCTGTAGTAGACGCTCGATGCTGCCTTTGTAAAAACAAGCAGTGTATGGAGGAGTAAGTGTAGATATATTCCCATCAAACTTTATTAACAAGGAAAGGCATCGGGCTAGACCCAGCTCATGAGCAAAGTTCATCTTGTCTGCACAGGTTCCAGAATTGCCACAGCTTGGCTCACACATTACACCTCTGTGCCTTTTGTCATGGATGGGCACCTCCTTTCTCTCCTCCACAGCTCAAAAGAATGCTGGAGCTGATACCTGCTCTGTGACCTTCCACATGGGACACACCCATCACTTTATTTTCTCTGATCCCTTTGCAGAAGACACAGCTGAGGCTCTATTTCTGCTGCCATGTACACTGCTGTGCATCAGAGGTACCATCTGCTACACTGACACCAACCACATCCAATCACATCATCCCAGGCAGCTAGGATGTTGTGTTGGCTACATGTGTGTTGGCTAAAAAACGTGTTTTAGGTTTTAACAAAGAGAATGGATGCCACTTCACATAGGGCCAATGGCTGGAATATTCTCCATGGGATAATCTGGTAGGTACTCCGTGCCAGATAAAGAAAGATAACACCTGACTTAAGCCCCCCCCCCCAAGGAAGAAATCTCCAATAAAGCCATTCAAAAGAGTACATAGCATCCTAACTCTACCTGAGGCCAGCAAGCTTTCCCTATGAAGGGCCAGAGGATAATATCCCCAGCTTTGTAAACCACCCTATCTCTGCCACAACTATTCAACTCTGTTGCAAAATGAAAGCAACTACCAGCAAACAAACAAGTGTGTACAATCTTTCATAGTCCTGGGTGCACACAGAGAGCAATTTACAAGGCCTCAGATGCTAGAAATGCCTAAGTTTGTTGCAGCATTGTTACAATGGCCAAGAGGATAAGCCACCCCACTGTCTATCAGTCAATGGACGAGCATAATGTGTGTGTCCAGATCTTACTCAACCTTAGGGATCCTGCCATCTAGGTGAACCTTACAAACATCTGCTAACATCATGGCATTATTCAGAAAGAGAAAAGTCACAAGGAGGGAAGACAAGAGTGGGTGGGTAGGTTGGAGAACATCCCCATAGTGGCAGGGGGAGGGCGGAGGGAATGGGGAGGTTCCAAAGGGGAGATCTGGAAAGGGGGAAACATTTGAAATGTAAATAAAATATGAAAAAAAAAATAAAAAAAAAAGAAAGCAAAAAGTCTACACAAAGGGACAAATTATGTTAACTAATTATAGAAATTGATATATTCTAAAGATGAAATTGAATTCCTCAAACTGACCACCACATTATTCAAACAACGGATCCCAAGAGAGTGGAAGTCCTCTCTAGAACTTAGAAGGACAAAGCTGAAGCCATATTAACACTTGCTGGTCACCTGCCAGACCATCTTGCAGGAGACACTGGAGTCCAGACAGTGATGGGCCCAACAATGGGCAGAGCCATTCTTTGACCAGAAACCCCTAGCTGAGTACAGCCTCCTATTGAACTTTAATCTCGCCAACGATGAGCTAGAGGAGGTCACTGGAGTTCTTTGTTCCTCCTCCAAAGGTGACCACATTGAACAAACCTCTCTTTTCTGCTTTTTTACTATTAGTTAGGCTGTCTTCATTGGCTTCTCAAGCATACGCATTTGAACCTGGCTGCTTAGGGTACAGACTAGGGCCCAGATTTTAGTAACAACTGTATTGATGTGACATCACAAAGATAGATAGTAGAGGGGATGGGACCAGCCACTGTGGAAACAAGGGGTGGGGGTTACTGGTGAATGAAATATACTAGTACCTGTAGGGAAAACAGACAGGGGGAGAGGGGATTACTGACGAATAGAGAATACCAGCACCTGTGGGAACGGGGGACTGGGGGCTACTGAGGATGGGTGCAGAGCTTCTGCTTGGAGACTGCACACATTTTGGAAGGAGACAGAATGGTGACCCACTGTGGAAGTAGTCAGAGCCTGACTGTACAACCTCAAACGGTTAAGAGGGTAAATTTGGTACTATGCATACTCTGTCATAATAAAATACGTGTGCATTAGGGGACACTTTATTTACAAAAACAAGGAGTAACCACAGTTTGCCAACCCCTGGTCTACAAAGAATTATCCCAAGCGTAGGAGGCACAAGGTGGCAAGTGCAGTCCTCTGTCATCCTTGGACACTAGACTATTTCAACTTCAAGCAAACACCCACACATATAAACACCCACACAAACATCCATCCATATAAACACAGACATCCATACACATTAACACACATACACAAACACCCATGCACATAAACACCCCCACATGTACACACAAACTCCCATGTATATAAACTCCCATGCACATAAACACCCATACACATAAGCACACATGCACATAAACACCCACACATGTGCCTAGGATATGGAGGATGACACTTTTACTCTGCTTGTGTGAACTTCCACCTCAGATCTGTGACTTGAACTGTACTCTGGGCCTGAGCAGAGGAAGCTCTCCATCCTATGGATCATGTGACCACAGGTTTCAGGGGCCCAGTCCCCACTCACCTAATAGCCTCGGTCCCTGTCTGTGAACACAATCAACTTGAGAAGGAAAAGGCTTATTTCACCTCATAGCTGATAGCCATGTAAACCGGAAGTGGGCATGAGCTCAACCAGGAGCTGAAGCAGAAGCCACAGAAGAATGCTAACTATTGGCCTACTCCCTCGGCTTGCTCAGCTACCGTTGTTATACAACTGAAGGCCACCTGCTCAGGACAGCACTATTCACAGTGGCCTGGGCTCCCAAATCCATCATTTATTGGGAAAACACTTCACAAACTTGCCTCTAGGTCAACCTGATGGAGCCAACTCTCCAGTGGAAGTTCCTCTTCCAAAATGATTCCAACTGTTTCAACTCGACAAAACAAACAAAGAAACAAAGAAACCAGCAGAATCACGTTTTGCTCAGTTGCATCGGGTGAGTCTCCCTGGCTGTCTGTATCCTGGATGCCCTGCATCTGAGAAGTGGGTAGCGTACAGAGGAGACTGTGTAGGCATTGCTCGCGCCATCTCATGAATGGCTGCCATGGTCCTTACGCCCATCTCATCCAGGAGAATAAGCATCCTTGTAGACATGTGTGAAGCGTGAGCACGTCACTCAACACATAACCACCTGCACACCTGTTTGTGTTCATTGGCCAGCTAATAAAAATAAACCTTAGTTACGTTTCAGATGGTCATTGTCTTGGTTTCTGCAGACACACTGTAAAATTAATTGCGAACTTCTGTTTCCTGCGGCCCCGGCCCCACCCCAGGTAGAAAGGGGTGAGAAGGCAAAGGGTGCAGACACGCACGGTGTCTGCAGAAATCATTTTCAAGGGGAATCAAATGTAATGTGTTCTTTCAACATGGACAACTGCTTTGAGGTGATCCATTCACGAAGCCTTGAACACAGCCTGCGGGGCTCGCCGATTACCCCTGACAAATACCATTTGTGCTTGAGTGATGTCACAGATGAAGTCAAATAGTGGGAGGCAGGGAAACAGCACCTGATGAAAGGGTTTTCAGTCTGCTGAGAACTTACTGTAACTTACACGTTCACAGTGAGGCCCCACTTCCTGCCCAGGACAGGCCCCATGTGATCTGGGCTTCTGAGCTGACTTTTGTTTGACAGTGTTCATGTCTCTTAAAGGGAGCCAGCTCTTTCTTCCCCTTTCTCAAAACAAAAAGATGTACGGAAAGAGGGCCACCAAGCCCTGGTTGCTGTCACTCTGAACCATGAGCTAATAGTCGAAAACAATACCATGAGATGGCCAGCCAGCATGCCTGAAGCTGCTGGCAGCTCCCCTTGCCACTGTATGAAAGCTGTGGGCATGTCAGAACCCGCAGAGTGAACCAACGAGAAAGGCCCAACAGTGTTCACGGTGAGTTTGTCTGGTTCCTCCAAGAGCTCAGGCCCTCCCTCGCTCCCTCCTTCCCAGAAGCCCCGGTCCCTACAGACAGACAGAACAAAGACAAAGCCAGCCCCACTCCTGATGTTCGATGCTCTCACCATCTTCTCTGCTCCTCATTCTTAAAGACTCCAGTGAAACTTGACCACAAGCACTGAGGGGCATCAGAGAACAGCCAGGGAAAAGGCTGGATGAACAAGAAGCCTGTGTTGTCCCCTTCCACTCAATGGCTTTGGACAAAGAAGGCCAGACCTTCCCTGTAAGCAGATGGAGGTAAAACTCCAAGTGTTGTGTTAGGCAGTCCGGGAATCTGCAGCCCGACTTCCCAGAGGCCCTGAACATATGGTAGGGTGGTGGTCCAGAGGCCATATTTGATATGGGATCAGTTATGCCCCCAAATGAAGAGACTAAACTGTCACCACTCAGAGTTCTCTAAGCAGAGCTACCCCCTTAGGGGTGCCATAGTATGAGTGGATTACTGACGTCCCACGGACCAACCCAGAAGACAGATATAACTATTCCGCAACATTCCTGGGACCCCCTTGCAGACACCAAGCCCCTCACACAAAATGACAAACAATTTGCAAATCACCACCACATATGTGTGCTTTAAATCATCTTTACTATTTAAAGCTTAGTCCAACGTAAACGCTGTACAAATAGGTGTGCTGTTGACTTAGTTACCATTCACCGCCAACTTGACACAGCTTACAGTCCTCTGAGAGGAAAGCAGGGATTGGGGCACTGCCCAGATCAGGCTGACCTATGCAGACTGTCATGACTATTAATTGGTGTAGGAAGGCGCAGGACACCATGGTCTGTACCATCCCTAGGCAGGTAGTCCTGTGTGTACAAGAAAGTTAGCAGAGCATAAGCCAGGCAAGGAGCCAGCAAACAGCATGCCTCCCTGTGTCCTGATGTGTTTCCTTGGATGGGAGCGAGCTCCCAGTTTGGAGCAAGCAGTTCTGCCTCAGGTTCCTACCCTGACGCCCTTCAATGACCCACAGTGACCTGACAGTATAAGGTGGAGTAAAACCCTTGCCTCCCATAAGCTGCTCTTGGTTAGTGTTTTTATCACAGCAACAGAGAGCAACCCAAAACAATTTTCAATGCAAGGTTCATTGAATCTCAGATGTAGAAACCATAGATACAGATGGGCACTGCATACAATACACACAAGCTGACTCCATCCCTGGGGTCAGTCACACACCGGCAGCTCAGACATTTTACCTCTCCTGTGCATGGTAGGGTTTATAGACACAGAAGCCTTCCATGGTACACTCAAAGGAAGAAGGCAGAGCCAGCAGTGCCCACTGACCGTACTTTGTCGCTCCTACAGTATCAGAAATGCTGCCTTCTTTCAGAGAGCTCTCTTGAAAACTGCCCACCAATTGCCTGCAGGTGAGCCAAGGCCCCCAACCCAGGCTAAACTGTGTTAGAACAAAAACAATCTAAATCCTGTCTACACCAACTGAATGCCATTAAAGTAACAGCTGAATCCCAGACACAACCAGCAGAACAACTCTAATCAGGAAGAGGTAGTGTATACTTTTCTAGTTAGAATTTTTCTTCCTTCCTTCCTTCCTTCCTTCCTTTCTTTCTAAGTAAAATTCCAATGTTGTAAAAAGGGCCACATTCAGATCAATGTGCCTTAAACAAACCATACCAAAAGCCTAAGGACCCAAATCAGCAGGAGACAGGGAAGAGAGAGGACCAAGAGGGGAAAAAACACGACAGTAGCTTCCTGTTCTGCGCAGTGAATCCAGGACATGAGAGCATGTCACGACAGAAGTACAGGAAGCTCGGCTGGCCAAGGGTTTGGTTTGTTTTTTTCCTGAGACCACCAATGGGAAGTCAGTGCGCAGTAGGACTAAGTCAGCCCACTGTGATCTGCAGTCTGTCAGCTGCAGTCTGTCAGCTGAAGAGTCAAGAGCGCCTTGGAGCTCTGCCCTCCAATCTAGCACACCCCTAACTAAGGCTGAGCCATCTGTCCACAGAAACAGATTCTTTCCAGCTCTCCACAAAGCGCACCCTTCTAGAAACATCTACCAAATGAGGCACTTTGAGTCCCTGAGGACTTTGCGTGGGTGGTCCAGTCAGCTCCTTAAAGGCAGCTCTTGTGTTTGCCTGTCCTTCGGGTAGTGTCTAAATTCTCAATGAAGACGGAAGTTAGCGTCTGCCTGGTCCTTCTCTGCAGTGCTGAAGACATCATTCATTTACCTAGGGCTCGTATGTAGAGCAACACGGTTGGCCCCTCCTCCGCCCTGTACTCAACCACACACACACTAACCAACCCCCTTTCCTGCTCACATCTGTGAATTGACCTTCATCTGCTCGAATAGTTACTGCTTCCCAAAAGGAACGCAACCATCTGACTTTTGTCCCAAAAGCAAAACAGGGCGTTGTTTTGCCTCATTTGGGTTCGCTAATATGGGGAGCACTAAGAGGGACACTTTTGGTGACTTGAATTGATGGAGCCCGAAAGAAAAAAAAAAAAAAAAAAACACGGCATCCTTAGTGTAAACAGTCCTCTGGCGCCACCTCATGGAAGATAATGGAATGACTCAAGACTGCAAAATCCCTGAACTTTCAGAGAGCCACCTGAAATTCTTCAGGCACCAACCTATCTGTGTTTAAGGGAGCCTCCTGAGAAAATATCAAGTTCTATTATATGTCGCACACTTGGAACTTATATTTAACTCTATTTTTGAACTAAATAAAAAGCATTTAACCCTTGGATGCCTCTTAACACCAACTGCTACTAGTTAAGAGAGTATGTAACACTCCCTTTATAATTGAAGGTCTTTGAAGCCAGAACGTTCCAGCTGGGAAAGGTATAGCAACTTGCTCCTGTATCCCAGAGGCTCAGAGACAACTGCAGACAACTGAACACTGGGAGCTTTAACAGCCCCCAAGTCAGAACCTCTTCAGGACTGATGCACGTCATCTTAGGGGTACCAGTGGGAATCCAATGCACAGATCAGGTCTGGGAGGCAAAATAACATAACAGGTTTCAGAGACTGACCAAAGACGCCTCTGAAGTCAGAACACCCTGTTTAGGGTTGACCTGCATCTGCAGTCACATTCTGACCTCTTTCTGATCTTAAAGTAGTTGAGAGTCTCCCAGAGTTGGACTGAAATTGTTTACTGTCCTAGTAACTATGAGGTGGACTCTGTGTAGCCCATTATATCACAAAGAGGAGGAGGAGGAGGAGGAGGAGGAGGAGAAGGAAGACGACACACTAGACACATCTGGGTTTTTATCTCAGCGTATGATATGAACCAGGTCACTTGAGTCTTGATGCTTGAGCTTCTATCACTAAAAGAAGCTGCACTCGGTACTTCATACTGTGATAACTGAAAAAGACAGACACAGACTGACATACTGACAGCCCCCTTTCTTCTTGGGTGGAGGGTACCACTTCCCTTTCTCTTCCCACAGCCCTGCTCCAGTTTCCTGGCTCCAGATGGTTCCAGGAACTCCTGAAGGGCATCTAGACCATACAGTCCGAGAGGCAGATGCAGGAAGGGGGAAACCCATCAAAACTTGCGGAGACATGGATTCTGATCCTAAGCCTGTGACTTCCCAGAGAGTATTTCTCTCAAACTCTTGAGGCTTCCACCACAAAAGGAGAGCTCTGAAAGACAGTCTCAGGTCCCATCTACACCCCCCACCCACCCACCCCCGTCCTCAGATGCTGAGTCATGGAGAAGGTCCCATCTAGCCCCCATCCTCAGATGCTGAGTCCATGGAGACTTGCCTCAGACTACAAGGCAAACTGCACGGATCTCAAGTCAAGTTTGCTGAATATCACTTGTCAAGAGTTAAGAAAAGGACTCATTAACATCCAGGACTCCTCCTTCAGAATTCCACATCGCTGCTCTTCAAACTCAGCATAGGCAGAGATCTCCTGGGAGCTCCTGTGAACTCTGCACTCCTGGGTACACAGTGCCCTCACACATACAAATACACACACAGGCATGCACACAAAAACATGCTCACTAGGCCACTTCTTCCCTCTGATGGGTCATGTTCCCTTCTGTTCACACTTGACTTGCCTGTCCTATAAAAGCCAGTTTTCTCCTGAGTGAGCATCCAACTTGTAGCATTCCTGACAAAGGTCCCAGGTCCCAGGTGACAATTGGTCTTCCAGCCAAGAAAACAGCATGTGTTTGTTCTACTTCCTCTCTTGGGACAAAATGACCAAACATGAACCTGCCATGTAGAACAGGATTGCTGCCGGCCTTCTAGCCCGAGACTGGACACTTTTAGACTCAGAACCACAGGTCCTAGCCAGCCACTGCTAGCTTCTACCCTGACAGGAGCACTTAGAGGCCCAGTCTGCAAGGCAACCCTCCCACCCAGCTATTAGCTAAGACTGTGACAGAGGAAGATCTCAAGCCATCCTTAACTCCTTACTGTCTGTCTCCTAGGGCCAAGGCAGCAGTGGGAGGCTTACCACCCATAAACTCAGTAACCAGATTGTGGGGTAGGGAGACACATCACCCTTAGGTGAGCCAAAGTCACTAGCAGAGAAGATCATGCTGGGGCTGGGGGTCAGAGGTCATGTATAAGGTAAAGGACACAGGGGTGGGGTGGTCAGTACTCAAAAACAGACACAGAGACAGTACCAAGGCTGGGCCTTCCCAAGGTGGGGAGAGACTGGTTTGAGGCTCTGACCACTGTTGTTTTGTTTTTCAAGAACACATCAAGATGAGGTGGCCTAGAAATACTGCCCTGCCAGAAACCAGACTTCCAGATTTCCTGCCAGGGGCCTGTGGTTTCTCAATCATTCCTGTGCATATGTGTGCCAAGCACTGTCTGCAAGCTAGTCCTATACAACCATCCTTCAATAAACTCCGACCAGGTGTGGACACAAAGCATCATGTATGTAACTGTCTGCAGAACTGTGGTGGATGGCTGTGGCTGTGTCAG
>JADRCH010000269.1:2568132-2578401 GCA_019843965.1 Rhynchomys soricoides
CCCCCCCACACGCTCTGGGGACTCCTGTGTGGGCAGCACCCACCCCCCACGCTCTGGGGACTCCTGTGTGGGCGGCACCCGTCCTTTTCTGTTTTTATCTTCACTTAGCATAAAGCTGCACCGAAATCTCTAATTTTACTACCACATTTCTTATAAATGATTTCTCATTAAAACAAAAAAAATTATGAAATTAAAACACACATAGAAAAAAATACTTGAAACACAATTACTAAGAAACCAGGCAATGATTTCTATCTACTAAAACATGTGGCAAAAACTGAGAATCAACCTAAGTACCCAGTGATGAATGAATAAAGAAAATGTTAATCTACTCACACAATGGGTACAGTATAAAACAGAGTCGAGGGCTGGTGACTAGCTCGGGTTTGGAGCATGTGCCTAGGTGTGAGGCCCTGGGTTCCAATCCCAATGTCACAAAAAAGGGACAGGGAGCAGGAGACTATGTATGACATCAGGAACAAGCTAGGAGAACACAAGGTTAATTGAAAGAAGCCAGAGCCTCGGTGTTCTTACTCAGGACTGCAGAAAGAATGGTGGACACCACATGAATGGAAGCGAGACTGTGGGATGTCCGTCAAGAGACAGAGGAGAGCTCTCTGAACAGCAACATGTGACCACAGTTAGAAACAAGACACACGGTGTACATCACACAGACTGTAAGAGCTCTCACCATTAAAGAGCCATGTAGATAATGCTGTTCTTAGCTAAGCAATTCCACAAAGTGTGCACAGATCAAAGCATCACTGTGCAGTTTTATATAGAAAACCTGCAGTGGGATGTGCTGGCCCATGCACACAGAGAGGCCAGAGGGGAATGCTGAGCACCAGCTTCTCTGGCGGTCCACCTCTGTCACTTCAAGTCAAGGCCTCTCACTTAACTTGGAACTCACCACTTGGACTAGGCCAGGGGCCGGTGAGCCTTCATAATTCTCCTGGTTCACCTAAATCCAGCCGTCTCTGCCAACCCCCACCCCAGGCACAGGCTCACGGGCCGCCCTCCCTCCCAGCTCCCTACCCGACCTGTACTGGCTGGTTGTGTGTGTCAACTTGACACAAGCTCAAATTATCACACAGAAAGGAGTTTCCGTTGAGAAAATGCCTCCATGAGATCCAGCTGTAAGGCATTTTCTCAATTAGTGATCAAGGGGGGAGGGCCCCTTGTGGGTGGTACCATCTGTGAGCTGGTAGTCTTAGGTTCTACAAGAGAGCAAGCTGAGCGAGCCAGGGGAAGCAAGCAAGCCAGTTACATCCCTCCATGGCCTCTGCATCAGCTCCTGCTTCCTGACCTGCTTGAGTTCCAGTCCTGACTTCCTTTGATGATGAACAGCAGCATGGAAGTGTAAGCTCAATAAACCCTTTCCTCCCCAACTTGCATCTTGGTCATGATGTTTGTGCAGGAATAGAAACCCTGACTAAGACACCACCCCAGGCACAGGCACACAGGCTGCCCTCCCTCCCAGCTTGTGCATGGGTGCTGGGATCTGAGCACATTGACACAGCAAGCACGTGACCATCGGGTCAGCCCCCTAGCACCATCTCCTTAACTTTTAAAGTGTAAATCTGTTAGCACAAGCAAATATGGAGACTATAAAACGTTTGCTCATTGTGGATTCTTAAGACTTCCCTAACAGCATGCATGATAAGTAGCCCCAGGACCAGAACCTTGTGCCCAGGCAGTGTCAGGAAGCACACCTTGCGCAGCACAGCGTGAGTCTCCTCGATCAAATCAGAGCATATTTCCTGGGCCACGCCCAAGCTTGTCTTCTCATTTGCATCGGAGATTATTTCACCAAGGAGCACCTTTTTCCAGGATGTACTAGAACAGAAATGTTCAATAAGTCCATTTCAGCAGGTGCCCAGGTTACCAGAGATAGCACGCACTCCGCAACACAACACACAGCATGTCCTTGTTCTTCCTGAGCACAGTGAAGCTCCTCTCCTAACCCTAGGCCGTCATTCAGCTCCAGAGGAGAAGCCACCGGCACAGAGGAAGAAAGAGGAGCCAAGAGTAAACCTAGGGCCAGCGGCTCCTTGCCAGCGGCGACTGGAGTCGGCAATCCTGGGTCTGGCATACAAGTAATTGGAGCCATACCCACCAGCTACAGGGGCATGAAAAACACAGAACAGGAAAGCCAGGCTCTGGCAAACAGCCACAAGACTGAGCAGCTGAGGCACTGTAGGCACCTTCCAAGAACACAGCTCACTGCCAAATGCCCTCCAAATGAAAGGTGTCTGCAGCCAGGCCATTCTCTACACTCAGGTGAGCCACTTACAGCACCTTGGCTTGCAGAAGTGAAGGCTTTGAGAAAAGACAAAGCCAGTGTTTGCAGTCAAAAGACCACAGGACTGTCAGACAGCAACCAGGGAGCAAAAGGTTTCACAGCAAGAAGGCGATCAATGCTAAGTCTCTCTACTTGGAAGAAAGGATGGAGGAGCGACTGGAGGCAGGAAATCTGGGTGTACGTGGAAGTGGCTTACAAGAGGGAGGTCAGATGGCTGCTGTACACAGGCAGACAGATATTCCCATCAGGATACCTCAGGAAATAGGTGAACATCCACTTCAAAGCTGATAGCTCAAAAGTCAGGATGAGACTTAACACAAAAGCAAGCCAAGGGTTACAGTGAGTGTGGCATCTATAATGATTATCTCATTTAATCTTCCTAATTCCCTACAAATAAAACACGCCATCCCATTCAAAGAAACAAAACTGGGAAGGTAAAGGTCCCGGTCACAAGGCAAAGCAGAGACTGGACAGTGAGTGACTGGGAGAGCAGGACAAAGGGGAGTGGGGAGAAGATAAGAACCATGAGGAGCCAGACCCTTCCTGCCCCCATGCTGTGTGTCAGGCTGATCACAGACCTTCCTGGGCTCTCTAGGGAACACCACAAGGAAGGAGGCACACTACACTATTCTATCATGGGCAATTATTTTTTAAAACTCTAATTCCCTTGTAGCTGACCCTGCCTGTGCAATCAATCTGTGCTATCCTGGAGTCAGCTACGTTTCTGGTACTCAGACCAGGGAGAAACGGTGCTTCTCAGTCCCCAGAGGAAATGGTGAGAACAGTGAACAGGCAGCAGGCACATGAGTCAGCAGCTCGGGCTGGGGTGGTTCTTACACACAGCTGGACCAGCACACCAGCACACGGAGCTGCAGCAAGGTGGAAGCTGCTGTCCTAATCCATCCTGGGCCTGGAGGGGTCCCTGTACTGACCAGAGCACAGTCCCGCAGGTGGACAGGCAGCTCTGGGCCGTGACCGGCAGCCCTAACCCCTTAGAAAGTTAAGGAGCCGGAGAAAGATGCACATCCACACTGAGGTTCTTCTTTCCCACTCCTCTCTCGGAAAAGGCCTTCAGCTGGGCTGGTTAGGACGAGGTTAGGCAGGGTGTGGTTAGGAGCTTGCTTACCACAGGAGAAGCCCACCCACTCAGAGATGTGCCTCTGAATGGCATCAGCGCTGACAGTAAGCACAGGTCACCGGGGGACACCTGGACACAGTGGCAAGTTCTCAGAGCTATGAACTCTGGAAAGCTAAGGCCACTCAGAACAGCAGGGCACATTCCAATCCTTCCCTCCAAATGCGAGCCTTCCAAACCCCTTCAGTTTTACCAAGAGTAGGCACGGCTTGTACGTAACACAGGGGAAACTTACAAGCATTCTGCTTCCAGACACAACAACTTGAGAGCCGTGAGCAACCTCCAAGATGGTCCATCCCATCCAAATGTCAAATTTCTACAGGAGAAAATCAGGCAACACCAAACGTGTCACTCAGAAAGGAGTTCATAGCAAACACCTAAGGAACCTAGCAGTGGCTTTGAACAAGTACAATGTTTGGTCATCTCCACACAGGGGCAAGAAAATCAGCGCAAGAAAATACTACCAATGAAGCTGGGTAACACAACAGTCTGTGTGATTCATTCCACACAAATGGCATCTGCTCTGACTGTTCTGGGCTGAGCTGGCTAGTTTATGTCAACTTGACACAAGCTAGAGTCACTGGAAAGAAGGGAACCTCAATTAAAGAAATGCCTCCCTAAGATCCAGGTGCAGGGCATTTTCTTAATTAGTGAACAGTGGGGCGGGGCCCAGCACATGGTGGGTGGTGCCACCCCTGGGCAGGTGGTCCTCAGTTCTATAAGAAAGCAGACTGAGCAAGCCAGTAAGCAGCACCCTTCCATGGCCTCTGCATCAGCTCCTGCCTCCAGGTTCCTGCCCTGCTTGAGTTCCCGTCCTGACTGTGAGGTGGAAGTCTAAGTCAAATAAAACCCTTTTCTCCCAGACTTGCTTTTGGTCATAACGTTTTATCACAGCACTAGTAACTCTAAGTCAAGGTTAAAAGCCATTTCCAATCAATTTCAGTAAAGACGTTGAACTTGGTTACAGCAAGATGCCTGGTAACTACATCACACATTTACAGTGAGATGAACAGAGTGGCCCTGGTCATCCAGCAGAGCAAACACAGCCACTGTTGCTGTATACCCAAAACCTAATTTTATCCAGAAAAGATGCCGTGAAAGAGTGAGTTTGAGGATCTGGTGTAGCTAGCTGTCCCTGGTTTGTACCATAATGCCAGCCAATGGGTTCTGCTAGGAATCAGCATGGCCTGTGACAGCGCAGCACCCCACCTGAGCCTGGCCTGGGTCACGCACATGACTGTTTCAATCAAAACATCACGACTCTCACATTCCCAAGCAAGTGTCTTCCACCCTCTGAGTGTCTAGGCCAACAAGCACAACTTTACTATAGTCTAAGAGCTAAATAAACACCCACCTGTCAGCCAATAAACACCCAGAGGCAGGAGGGACACACCACAGACACCAGAGCCAGGCATATTCCCAGGGAACTTCCCTGAGGGGATCATTTCTAGAAAAGCACTTACCCAGTAAAGCCATGATCCTTCAAAATGGCTATCTTCTTGTGGACCTGCTTGTCTGATGGAGGGAGGTACTTAACCAGCATCTCTACATTAAAAAGAGAGAGCATCAGAGATGGAGGAGGTAGTTTAGATATAGCACATGCCCCTCTCCTTCAGCTCACTCTCCCTCCCGTTAGCCATCCAGGATCACAAGAGTGTCTCCTAATTCACACCAAGTATCCTGTTTAGGGCTGAGATCTCTGGTTCCTGAAAAACTGTGAGGTTTCCAAGGCCGAGAACAGATGCAGGGCTTAGGCTGCCACTATGCACATCAGCAGCCTAAGAGGAAGATGCTAAAGCCCCTGCTGAGAAACAGCCTGGACAGGCTGCCATGGCCGGAAGGGTGGCCACACTGCTTTACAAGCCAGATTCAAAGCAGCCCATGCACAGTGACCGCAGCCATAACTTGAACCTTCAAGACTGGCAAACATTTTTTGAAGGAGAGAGAAAGCAATGGATCTTTTGGTCTTGAGGTGATGGAAGGCTTCCTTCAGCGAGGGCCTGCACATGCCAGACCAGGCATGCCACTAAGCCAACCCCCGAGCCTCACCCCAGTTTTAAATATAGCTGTTCAGTGGGTTTTCCTCACAACTGCTTACATTAGCGCCACCATATGGCAACCACAGGACTCTGCAAGGCCAATCTCGAAGCAGGCTTCCTAACTCACTGGACAAGTCCCCACGCTCACTTTTCTTTACAGAGAATCACTGCATGCATTTACTTTGTGTTGTGAGTGTGCCACATACACATGGAAGGTCAGAGGGCAAACTACCAGGGCCAGTTCTCGCCTTCCACCCTGTAGGTCCTGAGGCTTGAATTCGGGTCATCAGGCTTTATGGCAAGCCCCTCTACCCACTGACCCATCTCACTGCCCAGTTCTGGCTCTTCTGTCTCCAATCTAAGAAGCATAGTTGATATTCTCCTGAAATATCAATTATGTAGAAAGCATCTCCCGAGAGTTCCTATACTCATCCCAGCCTACACAAATGCCTTGACTATACACTGGGCAATGAAATCTCTGGTGGCTTGCTCAAGGCTTAAATGCTTCTGCGTTAAGTCTTAGTTTCTACTCCTTCTGACAGGCTTATTCCCTCTGCAGCAACAATGACACCTCAGTAGAAAGATGTCTGCTTCCTCCCAGCTGTAACAGTCTCGCTCATCTGCTAAGCAGCTCTCCTCCCACTCCACCGTCCTGGTGCATCACCCTGATGATCAATCAGTATCCATCAGTTGTGCTGATTTTACTTCAACACATTTAGTCCCATCAGGAAGGCCAGATGCCGCCTATGAGGACTCTTCCCATTACAATAGGGAATACAGTTATCGGCCAGTCCAACCTCCTGAGACAGGAACGCAGGCGTGAGGATTTTGGAAGGAGACAAAGCCGTACTCCAGGAGCAGCCGCTGGTTATCATGGGGGCCGTAGCAGATGAACACTTCCTGGTGCTTCCTACAGCGTGAGGCTGTTCTAATCTCATAGCACCTGGTTTTCTCGTTGAACGCTGCTTTTACCTATAGGGGAAAGGTTTGAGATTCCTCTTTTTAACATGGGTCTAAAAGGCTCACCAAGTTACCATGGTAATTTCAGTATGAGGCAGTGTGATGCACTTGGTGCTGAGTCTCCCAGGACAGAGAATCCACCTCCTGCACTTCAGCCTGTTCCCTCCTTCATCTCGCCTTTCCTCAGGTGAGGGAGGAGCTCTAGTCAGACTCTGGAAATGATGGGTCATATAAGATCAACAGGAGTTGATCTGTCACAAACAGCCTAAGGGAAGAAACTATGGCAGTACTGAGACCCACTAGTTGCTAGCAGTTGCAAAGCCTTCACCAGCTGTGTGGTCTTGATCTAGGGTCTCTGTTTACAGTTCTTTAAGGCAATAAAGGTCTTTTGTAGCTCAGGACCCTCAGGCTCCCACCAACTATGGCTGTGTTTTTCTAAGGTAGTCTATAGAGTCACTGAGGTACAAATATCTACAAACATACCAATAAAATCAAAGTGAGGTTGCTGGGGACAGACTGAGTCCATCTGTCCAGCATCATATACTCTATGTGCCGACTGTCAGGTGAAAGGCAGCGCTCAGCACAGGGGCCACAGGCCTGGAGGATAGCACACTGCAGAAGCACAGCAGAGGTTTGCTAGAATGACATCAGGGCAGCATGAAGGCAGGTGGCCCAGTACATTTGCCTGAAGCAGGCTACACCTCCACTACCATTCCAACTTTGACTCAAAATCCTTGTTTTTACATGGCGGGATTCTAGAACAGGACTTGTCTCCATGCCAGCCTCTCACCTGGACATGTGGGCTGTGATTCAGCAGATCCAGGAATGGAGCAAGCGCACACGTGTCCGGCTCTGCAGAAAGGCACTCCTGCCTCCTGGACCTCAGGTACACAGCTCTGGTGTTCACCGTGCACCAGGCCCACAGGAAGGCACAGTAGCTGAAAACGCTGTCCACAGACTCCACAAACAGAGGCTGCAGGGTAGAGAAGAAGCCTCTAGAGGAAGCAAACAGATCCTGCACTTGCGCTCTCTGCTCTTCTGCCTTCGCCTTTAAAGGTCCCGGAAGAAGATCTACCACTTCGGGCTCCAAACACAGCGGGCAGGTGTATGACTTGGGTAAAATGTCCAGGTAAGACCTCCAGAGGGACTGACTGCCTGCATGCCTTTCTGACACTAAAAAAGTACACAAGGCCAGCAGAGGAGACACAGGAGGCTTCCACCTTGTAAAATGAAAAGACAAATTGGAGGAATTAAAGTGTGGACTCGGACAATGTGATATGCCTCAGAGGGGCTGTGTTCAAGTTGTCAACTCTCCATCCAAGACACAGGCATCTTCCTTGGGGCTGCACCTCTCCAGAGCCGCCACTTCCGTGGCTAGTAGGTTAAGATTCACTTTAGCTTAAAAAACAAAAACAAAAACAAAACACTTGTTTCCAGCCTGGTTCTCCAGTTGAAAGCTTCTGGGTTTCACCTTACAAAGATAAATAACACAGGGGTACAGAGAATAGAAAGAAAGAGACGCACCACCCAACAGTGAATGCTGGCCCATGTAACTATTTCAACTATTTATAGTTAAGGGTGCTTAAAGACTCCTCGTTAGTAACACCAGGCACATTCCAGTTACTCCGCGGGCACCTGTGACTCCTGGATAACACAGAACAATGCATCCCCACCATTGCTGGGAGCTCTACTGGACAGCCAAGACAGAAATGTGTCTGCTCAGTATGCACTGATGGAATCCTCGAACTTCTGTTGCTAAACTCCTGGGTTCTATTATGTAGCTGCTGAAGAATTACTCACAAATCTGTCCCTATGGCATAAACAGAAACATTGATGTTCTTCAAAGACCAAATTCCTGTGTTACCACACATTGTACCTGCAATCTGAGATATAGAAGAAGGGCCAGAGCATCCTCATCTCTGCACAGGCACATAGAGAGCCAGGGAGAGGAGGCCCATAGACAGCAGGGCAGAGGGGCCCATAGAGAGCTGAAGGGCAGGAAAGGAAGGGGGTTCATAGACAGGCAGAGGGGGCCAGAGAGAGCCAGGAAGAGGCTACCCACTTGGGTTAAGGATCAGCACCATCTTTAAGCCCACTGTAGAAATCATTTCCACTGAGGATCTCCCTCTGTCCTCACTCAGGAATGCTCCTAAATCAAGGCTTGCCGCCATATGCCCCGAACATGACTCTCAACCTAGGGTGCCTGTTCTCCTCCATTCCTACCTAAAGCAATTCCCTGATGTCAAATCCGTTCAAAGTTGAAGAAGCCAAGCTGGCACAACAGGGTGAACCTGAGGCGGTGAACTGACATCTGCCAGGCTTTCTAGGGTGTTGGCCTGTACACCACCCCATTCCACGCTTACTTTCTGGTAAATAGAGGACAAGGTTCACACCCAGATCCCAGGAAGCCTAGAAAACCTTACAAATACAGTTCACACTGAACTAAGAACAAACCTAGAAGAGAATAAACCTTTCAATCGTACTAAGTATTTCTTGGCTAGCCAAGAGCTGGGTCCTTATGCCCTGTGCTGCAGACAGTACAGCACTGGCAGGCACCAGGTGCAAGGTGTAGTCACTTACTTCTTAATGTAGGGCCCTACGGAGCTTCGAATCACAGTGTCCGTGGTGAGCAGACAGCTCTCAGGCAGTGAGATAATCACCTGGCCCTCCTTGCCAAAGAGAAAGTAGAGTTTAGGACAGGTCAGCTTTGCAAATGACCTGAGTCTGAGGTCTGTAAACACTGAATCCCATCATTATACACCAAGGGCCCCAGAGTGCAGACAATGCAGCTCAGCCTTGCAGCACTTCAGAGAGAAGCAAACACTGTACTCGGGCCATTCATATGATAGATTTCATTTAAGAATCTGTGAAAGTAAAACCTCTGTTTTGCCAGGACAATAAATGATGACTAGCACGGGCTTAAAAATTAGCTCTGATTTACAAAAGACCAGCACCACAGAGATAAAATCTTCTGGGGGCACTTCCTTAAGGTCAGCACACAGAAGCTTGGTCCAGTGGGGGAAACCCAGGCTGCACATCAAGCTGGCAGCAGAACATGGTAACAATGTGTAAGTGTCTGAAGGCATGAAGGGATTATGAAGAACAGCTGAGGCTTGGCACTGTGAGACCCAGGGGAGGCCACTGGTGAAGGTACAGCCTCAACTGCAGAGGAGATCCTAGTATCCTGGAGATGCCAGGACCATGAGCTGACCATGAAGAACAGCGGCAGCAGAGTGGAGCTGGCCTCACCCTACAAAACAAGCTGTGTGTGTTATGGATGACAGAGCCCAGACGATCACGAGTGAGCTCCAGATGCCAGACAATGAGCTACAGAACTAGGAGGTATAATGCGCAGGTACAGTGTGGAGATACAGCGTGGAGGTACAGCGTGGAGGTACAGGGAGGAGGTACAGCGAGGAGGTACAGCGAGGAGGTACAGCGAGGAGGTACACACGGAGGTTCAATGAGGAGGTACACACGGAGGTACAGCGAGGAGGTACAGCGCGGAGGTACAGCGAGGAGGTACAGCGCGGAGGTACACACGGAGGTTCAATGAGGAGGTACAGCGAGGAGGTACAGCGCGGAGGTACAGCGAGGAGGTACAGCGAGGAGGTACAGCGAGGAGGTACAGCGAGGAGGTACACACGGAGGTACAGCGAGGAGGTACAGCGAGGAGGTACACACGGAGGTACAGCGAGGAGGTACAGCGAGGAGGTACACACGGAGGTACAGCGAGGAGGTACAGCGAGGAGGTACACACGGAGGTACAGCGAGGAGGTACAGCGAGGAGGTACACACGGAGGTACAGCGAGGAGGTACAGCGAGGAGGTACA
>JADRCH010000269.1:2579967-2595166 GCA_019843965.1 Rhynchomys soricoides
CCTCACCACACCCCCATCCCCTCCCCCACACCTCACCACACCCCCATAGAACACATTCTTATCCATCTTTATCTTTTTATAGACACATTATCTGGTGCAGTGACTCCCAGGCCACTGCCAGGTAACAGTGGGGTGGAGTTTAGACAGAATGCTAACACACCACACACCTAGCCTTGAAGCTTCCGGAACCTGCCATTACAAACACTATCACCCACCACAGAAAGGCAGCCCTGAACTAAGAATGTCCTCAGCAACTCAGAGCTCCTGGATGCGGAAGTTCAGCTTTGGCAGGCCACATTCCCTCACAGGTACACCAGCTCTGAACAGCCTTGGCAGGCCACATTCCCTCACAGGTACGCCAGCTCTGCACAGCCTGGCAGCGGTCCTTCACAGCCTCGTACACAGCTCTAGTGTCTTGTGAAACAGCCAAGGGTAACACTTCACTCCACAGCAGCACCAGAGCTTAGAATTCTTTGCCGGTGTTAGCATTCTCACAGTGGGAAAGCACAAACACTAGGTCTGAGGCATAAGGTCTGTGACCACGGGGAAGTTGTGAAGGACTGCCGCTCACAATTACAAGCTGTCGGACTAATTGTCTTCACCCAGAGCACTGGAAGGTTTTGCACCTGAGCAAACTGGAGAGTGCCTGGAGAAGCCTTTGCTTCTGCTCAGCTGCTGAGTCCAAGGGCTGCAAGGGATCCCTACACAGGGAGCAGCTGGAAGGCCAGTAATCGCACACCCAACTATTTAAATATCCCAGCACCTTTGTGTTGTCTGTGTGGGGACAGCACACCAGGGAGATTCAGCACCTTTAGCTGCCAGCTCTAACAGACATTTGAAAAGCTGCCCAAGTCTCATTCTGTTGTCTACTGGCATTGGAAAGCTTCTGCATGTAATGAACGGTGCTGCATTACAGACCCAGGGGTAAAAGCCTGCACCTGATAAGGAGCTGCAGCATTCCTTCCACTTCAGGGAAAATCTTCTCATCATTTGTCATTAATCCTTGAAGAGCCACCCTCCCTATCTATGACATCCTGACAGTAGGCCCATGAGGAGGTGCTGCCATGGCTCTTGCCACACAATGGAGCTGCTGTGCAGAGGAACTTGGAGGTGGTGCCTGGCCACAGCAGGCCATGATTCCCCCAGCTAAAGAGGTTTGGGAGCACAGCCAGGCTCAGCACCAGCTGTCACATGTCCTGCTGTCCTCACATGGTCCTGCTATCCTTCTCCACCAGTTGTCCAGCCATCCAGTCCTCTCATCACAGTCTGGCACCCTGCCCACCCCTGCCTCTGCAGCTGCCTCTGCTATGGACCTGCTTCACAGTGGGGTACCAGAGGGCCACAGTGGATGAGGATGACCATAAGCTCCAGGTCCAGCCACGGTTCCACAGGGTAAGGGCCACCAAAGACTAGAGATGACATCTTTGTAGAGAGTCTTCATGCCCAGAGTACAGGCTGAACACCAAGGCCACAGAATCCCTGCACTCAGGGAGAAGAGCAGCCAAGGCTGAGAGGCAGCCAGGGAACGGGGGAGCACACGCCTGGATGTGCTATCTTAAGCAGACTTCATCAAACTTTTGAAGTTTCAAGGCTGTGAATGTTGTGCTACAGTTCATACCGTGGCATTGCCATGAGATCTTGGAGATAAACAGGCAAGGAGAGTTATGGCTTAATGGTGACATATTTTTGTGTAAGGTTGATAAAGGGTTCAATTATACTGGTTGAATGAGACATGAATTGAGAGACTGTCTCCATCGGACTGGCCTGTAGGCATATCGTGGGACACATCCTACTGTGGGTGATGCCACCCCTGGGTTGTACAGCAAAGTAGGCCGAGCAAGCCATGAAAACCAAGATCCTAGGGAGCAGCATTCTTCCATGGTCTCTGATTCAGTTCCTGCCTTCAGGTTCCAGCCAAACGCTCCTGCCCTGACTTCCTATGTGATATACAATAAGTCTTTTAGCACAACAGAGAAACACTTGAACAGACCCATTATACTATCTATAACTACAACATATATCAAACTATACATTAAAGACCTGCATACATCTCTCCGCATACAGCACACATCTCTACTTTCAAACAGTTTCATAAAAACACATATTTCAAGATACACATGGCAGGTTCCATGGCACACAACAACACCCCAAAGGTGGAGCCAGGAAGACTGAGAGTTTGAGGCTAGCCTGAAACTGGAATACTTTATTCCAGGCCAGTCTGGGGCTATACACACACACACACACACACCACACACCCACACACACACATATACACACACCACACACACACACACACATACCACACACACACCACACACACACCACACACACACACACACCACACACACACACACACACATACACACACCACACACACACACACACACATACCACACACACACACACCACACACACACACACACACCACACACACACACACACCACACACACCACACACCACACACACACACACACACACCACACACACACACACACACACACACACACACCCTATCTCAAAGAATGGATGGGAGGAGAGGAACAAGAAAGCCATGGTCAATGTCCATTTTGTGGTCTAAGCACATCAGCATCGCTGTGTGCGGGCCGGCTGCGGTTCACCTCCCATGCACTGCATTAGAGCAAAGTCAGCTATGATAGCCATGAAAAACAGAAACACTCAGGGGCTAGAGTGCTTGCCTTAAAGCCTGGCATCCTGAATTCAGACCCCACAGTCCCCAGAGCTCATGTGAGGGTGGAAGGAGAGAACCAACAACACCCAGCTGCCCTCTGACCTGCACATATGTAGTGGCATGTGACCCACACACATGCACGACACAAAAACAGACAGTAATAGTTTTTTATTTTAAAAATATTTTACCTAATAAAAAGTAGAAGTACTGCACACTAGCATGACATTGCTTACTAGTACTGAACACTTAAAAGTAGTAAATATGATAACTAAAAACAAACTAGCATTATACAATCACAGGGCAGCAATGCACATTCTTTTGGCTAAACAAACATACAGGACTACGTTTAAACAAATTAAGTTACGGAATTTAAAAATAAGCTGAGGGGCTAGGCCGTAGCTCTGTGGTGCAATGTATGCTTAGTGTGGGTAAGACCTTGGGTACAAACACCAGTGTAAAAATTTTGTTGAAAAATAAGTGTATGTGATTTTAAAATAAAGAAACTAATCTGTAACTTTTGAGAATATTGTATACTGGTTAATGTTTTAAAATAGCACAGAAAAAAGCAAAAAGGGGTCCATGGAGATGACCTATATCAGAATGTCAATCCCCAGGAAGGAGACCAGCTAGACGACTGGGCCAGGCTCTGGACCAGGCTCCAGGGCCTCCTGACAGTGCACGTCCGCTCTGACAATAGCAGCTACTGCTGACATCACTGACACAATCTAGGCTCTAGTGTGCTGTGGCACACTCAGTGCACTACCAAGGCTGTCTTCACTCACAGGGCACAGGGTCAGGGAAAAGACAGCACACCCTGCCTGTGCAACCACTGGGGCTGGACCATCCTTAGGAAGCAGGAAGCCTGCACCCCTGCCTTGTTCCCTCATAGAGGCTTAGGGAGTGACGAGCTGGAGTACACAGGCCCTCTGAGGAGAGGTCGTCTGTCCCCTCTGTGCTTGTCTAAATGTCACATCAACTGCAATCTGTGTCAGAAGCAGGACTGCAATGTCTGTTACACAGCAAGCTCACGTTTCCTGGGCATAATCCTGACCAAACACACCCATTTGGTAAGTGAGAAATGGCTACAGATTTGATTCAGTTGATGTGAGCAAGCCCATGGCCGTGCGTGCGTGCGTGTGTGCCTGTGTTGTGTGTGTGCACGCATGCCAAGCAGTAGGATCCATCTTGGGTCTCAGGGATAAAGGAAAAGACCTCACCTGCAACGAAGCTTTGCTCATCAGCCCTCTTCCTGTTCCTAGAAGAACCAAAACACAGAGGGTAAATCCTACTGCACCTTGCAGATCCTGGCGAACCCCTACACACTCAACAGCGTCTCTCAGCCTCTCCAGGGAAGAAGGGAGCAGAAAGCTATTCTGGAAAATGACCTGGCCTCTCTGTGGTTTACATTCTAGAGTGAAGCTGGGTTCCGGTCACGACCTAAGGACCTGATACAGGATGATGCTCACACTGCTTTCCTGACGGCTGTTGGATAACTCCATGGCTAACCGAGGAACATAACTTACTGCCCATCCTTTAGCATATGAAAACACAAAGTTAAAGATCCTGTCCGTGGCTGGCAATGCAGGTCACACTCATAAAGAGACCTTGACATTCCTGTGAATGTGGTCAGAAACAAAGCGGGTGTGGGTCCTGACAAATGGAGCCTTCATATGAAGTGTCTTACAGCAGGAACCAGCACAAACCATCCTTGGGGAACCACAACATGACAGACAGACTCATGGGCAATGCCTGCCCAGCGCTAGACTCACACTCATCCTGCTGTCCTGTGAATAACTGTCCAGAGCAACGGTGCAACCTCTCCATGTCACCTTTAAACCCCCTGCCTCCCTGAATGCATCCATAGTTCACTCTGGCCAAACACTCTGCCTCTATAACACCCTCTGTCGACGTTCAGCCTGGAGGCTCAGTAACCACGTGTGACTAACTCACATGCAGCACCCTCAGGTACATCATCTCAGCCAGAGACATGCTCGGGAAATCATTTACCTTGGGAGCTTTAGGAAGTTAATTTATTCCAAATGAAGCTACCTAGTGCCAGAGGGAAGAGCCAAGAGCATGTGCGTTTAGTGCTATGATTGTATGCCGCAGGCCCTGCTGTGACCTAGTCCTTTTGAAAAGCATTTTGGTGTGTTCTGTAGTTACCTTCGACCCACCTGTGGCCTTGTCTGCAGGCACATGTCCATTGTACACTGCCCATGTTCTGAGAAATTGATTCTGAACTAATGCCAACTTAGCCCCCGCAAGAAGCTATCAAATTCCAGAGGAAAATGTTAACCTGCTTCAGTTCAGATGACTGGACGCCCACAAAGCTGCTCCTCCATGAGAGAAACAGATCCAAACTACCTAAGGGACAGTGTTTGCTGAGGCCCCCACCAAGGGCTCGTCTCCTGGAGCCACACACTCTACAGGAAAAGTAACTCAACTGGTTGGCTAGGACATGCCTCATCCTCAGAAAACTACTTATGTACTGTGCCTGAGACAACCCCATCTGCATGCATGGTCCCCCAAATCCTACGACCTCAAGGGATGTGGTGGAGCATCCAATCAGTACACAGTGCTGTGCATGTGAGGCCTCAGGCGAGGTCTTTCCCTCAGGCCAAGGTTCCAGGACCCAAGCTTCTGCTAAGCTGATAACGCAGGCTTTATTAACTTCAAGGCTGACCTCTTGGTATTGGCTAACCAATAAGGAAGCTCATCCTTGGGAGAGGCAAGGTCTCCTCCCGGCAGTCCTTTGCTACCTGTAGTTCTCGTCTAGGGGAGGGACCCACAACCTTGACCTTCTGTGTTAGCATGTACTTTGGTATTGCTGTTGTTCCAGTCTTGTTTATGCAGCCATGTCTAGGAGAGGCTTTCGCAGCAGACCTCCTGGTCTACTAGCTCCTACACGCCTTCTTCCTCAGAGATGTTCCTGAATCACAGACGCAGACGCGGTGATTCATAAGTCCCTGTTGGGGCTGGGCTGCCATGATCTGTCAATCTCTGCATTGTGTCCGGCCCGCTGTGGTGTTCTGTGGTCTGAGGATTTGAAGCTGGGCACCACAGATGAGAAGAACACACAGTTTATCTTTCTGGGTCCGGGTTACCTCACGCAACAGGGTCTTTTCAGGCTCAACCATTTACCTGCAAACCTCATGCTCTCATTTTCTTCCCAGCTGAGGAGAATCCCACTGTGCGCACATCCACACTTCATTACCCACCCATCTGCTGAAGGACATTTAGGTTGTTTTCGTTCCCTGGCTATTGTGAACATGGCTGAGTCCTGTTCTGTTGAGTCCTTTGGACTTATGCCAAGTGTATAGCTCACTCACTTGTATGGTAGATTCATTTTTAGCTTTCTGAGGATTCTGTGCTGCTATCCAGAGCTGATGACCGATCTGCATTCCCACCAGCAGTAAACAGGGGGAACTGGTTTCTCCTCAAGGTCACCAGCGTTCCTTGCCAGGTGCTTTGTTGATGGTGGCCATTCTGACTGGAAGGAGATGAAATCTCAATGTTGTTCTCAATTTGCTTTTCCACAAGTGCTGATGAAGATGAATACTTTTTAAGATTTGTTTACAGACACTTGGGTTGGGGTCACTGGTCCTGCCAGTTGTGTGGACGCTTAACAGACAGGTCAAATGATGCTCCCCCCTGCCCCCCATGCATAAAACTTTATGTCTTTCCCTTACTATTTATTTATTTATTTATATGTTCTGAGACATAGCCCTGGCTTACCTGGAACTCACAGAGACTAGCCTGCCTCTGCCTCCCAAGTGCCAGAATAAAGGCATGCGCTCCCACACCTGGCCCATGGCTTCATCTTACTTTACCTTTCACCTTCTTCACATCTAGTCTTTTCTCGTTGTCATTTCTTTCCATGGACTACCTCTTTTTGAACAGTCAGGTAAAATACACACCAATGGTGACATAGGAAGCCCAACATACAGCAACAGAGGTGTTTCCGGAAATGACACACCCCACCTTCCCCATGACTCTCACCTGGAAAGCAGGCAGGTACTAAGCCTGTATTCTCAAACTTCCTTTCTTTCAGCCATTTTCTTAGCTCTATAAATTCAGACCTGTAGCTCTCATTCACTGTCAGGAGAGAAGAGGATATGGGGATTAGCGCCATTGGACTAGCAGGCCAACCTCTCATTCACTGATCAGGAGAGAAGAGGATATGGGGATTAGCGCCATTGGACTAGCAGGCCAACCTCTCCTTCACTGTCAGGAGAGAAGAGGATATGGGATTAGCACCATTGGACTAGCAGGCCAGCCTCTCCTTCACTGTCAGGAGAGAAGAGGATATGGGATTAGCGCCATTGGACTAGCAGGCCAGCATTTCAAGGGTATAAATCTGATACAGTAGACCAGGCAAGCAGATCACAAAGGGAACAAATCTCACTAAAAATGAAAATGATACAAGCTAAACAGAGAAACCATTCGCTAAACGATGTTTCAATGTATGCACAAAAACACTGGATAAAATCTAATATCGGTCTAGTACACATTACCAGCAAAGGAAGAGTTTCCTAACCTCCATACCTAGATAAACAACAGGTAACAGAAAACACAGGGGCGGGGCAGGGCAGGACAGGAGCAGGCTAGGACAGGGCAGGGCATGGCAGGGAGGGGTGGGTGGGTGGGGCAGGGTGGGGCAAGTTGGGCAGGGCAGAGTAGGCAGGAGGCTATGGCCCAGGGCTAGAACAGAATGTCGGTAGCCCTCTGTTCCAGTCCCAGCACTACCACATCAACAGGGAAAGCTAAGTGACCTCCTCCTAAGATCGGGAGCAGGGCAAGGTGCAGTAGCTACTTAACCAGCATCACAGCAGAAAGAAAAAACATCAAATAGGAAAAAAAGCAAAACGACTTTCAGAAGACGTGAGTGCAACCATGGACTATCTAAGACTATCAAAACAGTTACTAAAACAACAAACGAGTTTAGCAAATAAGATACAAATCAGTACATAACAAAGTTAATTTTCTTTCCACTAGTAATAACCAAGAAGTTAAATTCCAAAAATGCTATTAAACTATGAAATTCTTAACAGATCCAAATATACATATATATGTTTGTACAGGTATATGATGTATATGTGTACGTATACATCAAAAGCTACCAAACAAGGGACACATCATAAACATGACTTTTGGATTTTATGTTTCTTTTCGATCTATGTCGAAGCTCTCGTGATATTTGGAAATGGACCCTTAAGTGCATAACCAGGGTTAAAGTCACAAGGGTAGCCCTTCCATGATGGGACGGACTGGTGGTCTTATGAGAGGGGACATTTCTCAATGGTACAGCATGCACTTACTATGCATGAGGCCAGATTTGATTGCCAGCACCCCTTTCCAACAAAAGTGAAAAGAACACAGATTTCCTTGCCATGTGAGGGCAGGGTGAGAACCAAGCTAGCCACAGGCCAGGCAGACAGCCCTTTCCAGGAACCAAGTTATCCAGACCTTGATGGTACACTTCTCAACCTTTCTACCACAAGTTGTTCTGTTTAAGCTAGCTAGCACATGCCATTCAAGGTAACCCAAGCTTAAACCTAAACAAAAAAGAGATTCTGATCAAGAAGGATGAACTTGGCATGGTGGCACATACCTTTACCCCCAATACTTGGGAGACAGGAGGACCAGGAGTTCAAAGCTAGCCTCACTAGCTACTAGTAAATTCAGGGCTTGGGCTATAGTGAGACCATAGTTCAAACTAATAAAAATGGATGGGTAAGACTTAGAACTATCAATATGGTAATAATTGGGTGTATGTGTGCATATATTTAGTAAGCTAGGTACGGTGGCCCACGCCTTTAATCCCAGCACTCAGGAGGCAGAGACAAGCAGGCATCTGTGAGTTTGAGGCTAGCTTGGTCTATATAAGTAGAGGCCCAGCTAAGGTCATACAATGAAACTCTGTCTCCAAAAAATATATAAAAATATATAATGAAGGGGCTGGAGAGATGGCTTAGTGGCTGAGAGCACTGACTGCCCTTTCAGAGGCCCCAGGTTCAATTCCCAGCACCCACATGGCAACTCACAACTGCCTATAACTACAATTTCAGGGGACCTAACACTCTCACACAGGCATACACACAGATAAAACACCAATACACATAAGATAAAAATTAATTAATATTGATTAAATATATAGTGAAAAAACAATTAGAAACTCAAACACTGATTTGATATAAAAGAGAACACTAAAGGAGAAACAGAACAAAAAGCAGACATTCAACACAGAGAAAACAAGACATGAAAAGGCAGCGTCCGCCAGGCCGAGGACAAGACCAAAGTATTTCTCACCAGCGATCGGAGACACTTTCTATTCAGAGAGAGAGGCCAGTGCAAAGGGATGGACAGACAGAAGCAGAATCCCAGGGAGAGCCACAGAGAATAAACCTCAAAGAGTAAAGCACATGCACCCTCTCACACAGGGCTCCCTCCCAGGAGCAGCCCTGTACCTCCTCTGGAACCAGAGCGTCTTCTTTGCCTCCTGGCCCTCTCAGTCCTTCCTCTTCGTCTCTGCATGCTAACCCCGTCTCTGCACGCTAACCCCGGCGCCTCTGTGAATAATGAGAATAATTCAGCTGAGAAGAACGAGGGGCTCAGCCTCACTTTCCAGCTGGATGAGAATCTAAGACCTTGGTACCTCTGGACATACAAATGCTTATTTTGGTGAATGTTTTCAGGGTTTCGTTTTTTTAAATATTTCTTTATTTTACATATATATGAGTACACTGTAGCTGTCTTCAGACACACCAGAAGACGGCATCAGATCCCATTACAGATGGTTGTGAGCCACCATGTGGTTGCTGAGAATTGAACTCAGGAACTCGGGAAGAGCAGTCAGTGCTCTTAACCTCTGAGCCATCTCTCCAGCCCCATGTTTTCGTTTTTTAAGGGAAAAAAAAAAAAATCCTTTTCTTAAAAGCTTTGCACACCAAACGTTTTTATCTAGTGCTCAATTGGGATCCCTTAAGTAACAATTCTCCGTTATGGGGGGGGGGAGGCCTCCAAAACATTGGTTCTCAACCTGTGGGTCACAACCCCTTTGGGGTCACATATCAGATAGATATCCTTCATATCAGATACGTACACTATGATTCATAATGTGGCAAAAATACAGTTATGAATTAGCAGCAAAATAATTTTATGGCTGGGGTCACTGTATCATCAGGAACTGTATTTAAAGATCGCAGCATCAGGAAGGTTGAGAATCACTGCTCTAAAAAGAGCAAACAAAACCATCTGGAGGCCCTACTGACTAACAGCTGCTTTCCTAGACACATCCTCTGGTGACTTTCACAGCTCAGTACTAGTCAACATTTAGTACAACGCTACTTAACAGTGCTTAAGAACACGCAGGGACTGGAGACACAGCTCAGTGAGTAAGGCCCAGTACACATATAGTGCACAGAAGAAAATGAAGGCAAAACATCCATGCACACAAGATAATAAATTCAAAAAATACACGGTCATTATGAAGCACCCATCAGGTCAGAAGTCTTAGAAAACTAAATAAGCCCCACCCAGTGTAAACTGGATTTTTAGACACTAGGATCTAAAGGTCAGTACAATTAAAATGGGCATTCGAAGTAGACTAAAGGAGAGCACAAGCCAGAGATGACCCGAAGACATAAAATGACTGCTCCATTCCACATTAGTCTCTCAAAGGCAAAAAAGGGAAGATCCAGGGAACAGACAACAGTGTAGACCAACTGAAGAAATTAACAACAGAAACAAACGCAAGCGCTCTTGGGAGATACATGCTAACATTTAAAACTATACAAGAAATACCGAGTAGAACTAAAGTTGAAGAAAATCCTCATTTAGAAGAGGGGGGCAGGAGGCAGCTGGAGAGATGACAGGGTTCAGTTCCTAGCACCCACATGTGTAACTCCAGGGCAGGAGATTCAATCTCCTCTTCTAGTCTCTCTATACACTGCATGCAGGTGGTGCGCACACATAGATGTAGGCAACCTATATACATAAGATAAATCGTTTTGGGTCCTTCCTCTGAGCAAAAAGAATGGCACGAGTCTGGAACAAAACGATCTAAAGAACAGTATTTCAAAGCACTCATAAGAGCCTTTACTATTTGCGTCCTACCATGTACCGTGTAAGTGACTTACCGAATATTAAAGTGGCGCATGTGCTATACTAATGGAAATTATTTTAAAATCTGATTACATATATATGGCAGAAAAGGACCCCCGCCAAGCCGCCCAGGCAGTTTTAATCTACCTTGGCAGGAAGACTTGCTTTACCGAGAGCCAGACACCAGGTCCGTCCTGGAGCCCACGTGTAGTGCACAAGGACGCGCAGTTCCACCGCAGCCCTATCCCGTGCTCGCCAGGGCCCCAGTGATGGCTACACGCCACAGCGCCGTCCCAGCTCGCAGTCCGGGACGGACCAGACGTCAATCACTCCACGCCACCGTACCAGGGAACAAACCCGAGCCTCCGGGCCCCACACCAAGCCTGCGCACTAGTCGCTCCTGGCCTGACTTCCGGTCAGGGAGACGTTACACGCGAACACAGGATCCAAACAGACCTCGGAAAAGCCAACGGAACCCCCCACCCCCCGCTCGCGTTGCCCAGGCAACGCCCGGCCCACCGGAAGTGCTCCTGTTTACCTTAGGAACCGCGGCGGAGCGGGTGTGCAGACGCAGACGGCTCCCCCAGCTACGGAGAAAGCGGCTGCGTGCCGCGAGCCTGCGCAGCTCCCAGGCCTCCTCACCTACGTTGTGACTCTATGAGCATAGCAGCTGACCCATGTTCCAAAGAGCCCACCGGAAGTCTTTCCTCGCCGGTCCTTTCTTCCTCCGACTTCCTGCCCCCTGCACCAAGCTGGCTTACCTGGTCCCCACTTTGCCCTTCCCTCCAGCTGCTAGGACCCAGGCGTACCATTATCCTAGACACCCTGTCCCCGCCTTTCCTCACATCCACTATGAAAGCATTTCTGTCTTATCCCAAGACTGTTACTGGAATTGTTAGGGTCAAAGTAAAAGTAAGAATTAGGCATATAGGAAGAAATAAAAGACGAGAATTTGACGCCCTCAAACAGCGAGGAGCAAGCTTTATTCAGAGAAGTGGGTTTTCTAGTTCTAGCCATGCATGTCGCAATCCTAGCACAGGACTCTGTCACATAAAGACCAGAGGTCAAGAAAAGGCACGTTTCATGTTTTAAGCTGGGGTTTTTGTAGCAAAGGATGTAGGAGGGAGAAAGGGAGCCAGCTAAGGACAGAATGAGGAAGTTAGCTGGTTTTTGACACTACAGCGTCTGTTGTCCCCTTACGAAACCACTGGCGTAGGTATCAGGCGCTTTTTATTTCTGCGGTCTCCGAATAGCTGGGCTTGAATTCAATTTCAGCGCCTTGACTTTTTGGGGGGAGGAAGTAGGTGTTATTCCAGATCCATTATATGCAAAGGATAGGAAGCGACATCTGTCTGGCTACTTCCTACTTGCAAGGAGCATCATTTCTAGGTTTTGGCCTGGGATGACTCTAAAAGAAGTACTGGATTGACTTTGATTTGTGTGGTGGACTAAGTGATGAAATGATCCAAGAGAAATTTAAGTTTCTCTTTTAAAAAACAAGTGTAAGGGCTAGGCATGGTAGCACATGCCTTTAACCCCAGCACTCTGGAGGCAGAGGCAGGCGGATCTCTATGAGTTCTACGCTAGCCTGGTCTACATAGCAAATTCCAAGACAGCCAAGGCTACCCAGAGAAACCCTGTCTTGAGAAAAGATGAAAAACAAAAAGGTTAAAAGGCAAAAAGATAAGGATAGGGAGGAGCAGGATGGAAGGGAACCTGGGTTTTCTGTTCCTGTTCCACCAGCCACCTTTGATTAGTTGGTGTAAAAACAGCATTGTCTCTTGAGGAGAGTGTAGATCCCTCTGTGGGATTCAGTGAGGCATGGTGGCAAAGAGTCAAGTTCATCTCCAATAGCTTTGATCTGACTTGAAATGTCTTTAACAGATTGAGGTACTTTCTAGTGCAAGGTGCAAATAATGAACATAGAGTGATCAGGAGGACCCTAGATTGGTTTCCAGACGGGAGGGGAAACTTCACAGTGGTCCTAATCATCATTCATGATGCTCTTCTGCAGCTTTGTTTTTTAAGACAACAGGACCTTCACTACCCTTGAGGTTCCTTATACACCACGAACTACCCCTGAGTGGCTCTTGTACTGAAATAACTCAATGGGCATCTGTCTTACTCCAGCAACAGAAGAAAGCACCTGGTGGTATGGAAATTGCAGACCAAATAGTCACTGGTATAAAAGAGAAAACCACAAACTGCCAGGTTATCCTGAGTGCACGGCGTGACCTCACCTATGCAATGCTGCTAAGGAGAACTAAGGGGGGTTGCTCAAGAAAGACCAACAAGGAGGATCCTTGTGCTGACGTGGTACGTTGTGTCTTGACTGTGATGGACACAAAACCTAAAATGCCAATGAAATCATTTACAATAAACAAATTTACCTGAGATCACACAAGAGAAGTCTGAATAGAATCAGAAAGGTGTCTTGCTGTTGATGTGTGATATTTTACTACGATTTTGTAACTACATATAATTTCTGTATTATTACTTACAATTCCATGTGATTCTCCAAGTACCTCCGTAAAAATGCCAAGGGATGGATGCTAGGGATTTCTTAGCAGTGAAGAGCACTGCTCACTCTGATGCCCAGCACCCACATGGCAGCTCACAACCTTGTGTGACTCCAGTCTGTGGGATCTGATGCCCGATGCCCTCTTCTGACCTCTCAGGCCTGCACATGGTACACAGACATACGTTCAATCAGAACACACATACGCGGTTTTTGCCTCTCACGATTACATGGGTTCTAAGAACTGAACTCAAGTTGCTGGGTTTTCCAGGTACTTGCCCTCCCTTGCTGAGCCATCCCACCCGGGGCAGCACTGCTTCCGGATATTGAGGCTTGTTAAGCAACTGATGAGGACCCTACTTTGAACAGCAGTTCACAAGCAATCTCTATGAGGCAACAGAACCTTTGAAATGAAAATGTCTTCTACCCATTTCCTTTGTTTTACTGTATCCCTAATACAAGGGCCCCCAAGCACATACAGACAGGTCTCCCTGTGTGGTCACTACAACTAAAATGGCCACTTGTGTCTAACAGCAACCTACTGAACAAAGAGGAAATGAAACTTGACCTGGAGATCCCTATTTCCAGGGTGTTAGGAACTAATGAGGAAATTTGTTACCCATTACTGAAGCAAATGTAATTTTCTGAGCATGTGGCATCGTGGCATCTTAAAGGGAGACTAAAGGGTACACCTTCATGCTGTTTTGAGCACAGAAGAGCACCCTTCACTGAAGGCCTACACCTCTGTATACTTCAGGACTAACATCCAGGTGAGGCAAAGCTCTTAGAAGTATCTAAAGGGATACCCCAGACTAGTAAAGAATGTTTCCTGCCCAAAGATTACCCAATAGCATTGCTTTGGTGTCCTAAGACTGAAATTCAACACAAATTCCGATTCCTCATAATTTTTTTTTCCAGCTTGTCCTACAATTCAAGTTCCTACAACGTAAGCAGCAGCTTACTTCTTTAAGCACGAGAAGGAATTCGTACAGAGTTCCAATTTGCAAGGTGGGGAACACCTTGCAGAATTCATACAATCACTAAAAAAGACCTAGTCCCATGGGCAAGCAGGATTGCCAGGTACACAGCTGAGCACCCTCTCTCCAGCCCTCTCCTGCAGTCTTGCCTGGCTGCTGGCTTCAAAACTCCTTAAGAAAAAGTCTGAGATGTGCATCATATGACCTCGCTGTTGTCCTGCAAGGTTTTTAACCCCCACCACACGCTGCATGCTCAGACATAACACACAACCTAACACCTTCTTTTCACGATAAATTTTTATAAATATAGGCGGACTTCTGGGAAGGTGAGCCACTTCCAAGACATAAACTAATTTAAGAAGAGGCCACTTAAAGAAAAGCTTGCATGTACAGCAACCAGTCACCAGCCAAAACTCGCCAACGTGAGGCGGGGCACGGACTGCGCATGCGTGCTTGGTCCAAGGCTTCCGCTCCAATTCCTGGACCCTAGAAAACAAGTTTATAGCGCATTTCCGGTTTCCTCCAAGCTGTAGTTTGCCCCTGGTTCCTTGGTCTCCGGCGGCACCCGTACGCAAACGCAGACATGGCTTCCAGCAGACCCGTGGCGCTGGTGACCGGTGCTAACAAAGGCATCGGCTTCGCGATCACGCGTGACCTGTGTCGGAAATTCTCCGGGGACGTGGTGCTCACGGCGCGGGACGGGGCGCGGGGCCGCGAGGCGGTGCAGCAGCTGCAGGCTGAGGGCCTGAGCCCACGCTTCCACCAACTGGACATCGACGACCTGCAGAGCATCCGCGCCCTGCGCGACTTTCTGCTCAAGGAGTACGGAGGACTGGACGTGCTGGTCAACAACGCGGGCATCGCCTTCAAGGGTAAGCCACGGGGTGTGGACAGGGAAGGTGGCTTCCCCA